>QOCX01000518.1:115130-137515 GCA_005959815.1 Sarcophaga bullata
TGTGCATAAATCAAATAAATTTGTCACTCAAAATCGACTTTAAACTGTCGGTGTAGGCATTCATAAAATTAACATACACTATACGTGTAGTGCGAGAAGAAGTAAGTACCACAAGGTAATACTTTGGGACCTGTACACTGTTCACTTGGCTCCTCAAAGGTCTGGTTGGTGCCTCTGAACCACTCCGACAGTCTTATGGAGACGTAAATTTTCTTCTGATCGCCTTTGGCTAGATATGATCACTAAATCTCACTAAATTTTTCTTCTTGGATTTTTAAGACCTAGACAATGACAGAGAAAAGACTCTGTGGTCTCTACAGCTTCTGCCAAAGTCGATAAGAGCTACTCCAAGTCTTCTGTCATGAACAGAACCAGAGGCCAGTATATCTTCAGATGGAATCTTGATAGGTTCAATGCAAATTCTATTCTACAAATATGTAACCACTTCGTATAAGATCTTTCTCGTGCCTCTACAATTGAGTTTATTTTCCTCTTTCGGCCTTTGCCAATGAATGAAGCCAATGAATGAAGTGTTCGTGAGACAATTTGTTTGCCTCTTTGCAGTGGATTGTCAATTTTCAGTGGTGTTAGCTTCAGAAAATGCATCGGCCTTATTGGAACCTTGTCCAGAAACCCAATAGAGGTAAACATCGAATGTCTCACTTTCTTCTTTACAGAAACTTGCCAGTTTCTGACAACGTATGTGTGATGTACATATAATCTAAGGACCCAATAGCCAGTGTTACAATGCATAGACCATTTACGAAAATTTAAAAGTTAACCCATACTCTAACCGTTTAATTGTTTTATTTTGTTTCAAAAAACTTTTTTTAGTTGCTTAATTTTGGTTTTTTCAGCGAAGACGAATATACTCGTCACAAAACAGTCTAAGGTTTTAAGTTTTTCTACTTTTGAAATCAAAAGACTTTTTTTGTTTTCTTTTGTTTTGTTTTGTTTCAAAAAACTTTTTCTAGTTGCTTAATTTTGGTTTTTTCAGCGAAGACGAATATATTCGTCACTAAACTATTTAAGGTTTTAAGTTTTTCTTCTTTTGAAATCGAAAGACTTAAACTACATTAATTCAAATAAGGTGTGACAATAACCTATTACCAAAACTTCCTGTCATATTACAACAAAAATTTCCTTCATTTTTATAATACCCAACAAAAGACTTAAGACACAAACATTATTCTGAGATTTTTAACGCGATTCTGACAAACAATTCAAGCCATTTAACAATAAAGACGTTAAATTATTTAAATCATAATAAATATCGTATTAAATCATTAACCAGTTAAACAAATTAGTTTATTTGGTGTTCAAAAGATTCTTAATTTAATTTAACACTAGAAAAGATCGAACATTAATCGACAAAACAAGTGCTTTGAGATAAAAGATAAAAAAATAATAATAAGGCCTCTTACAAAGACATGCACATACACACTTATTTAGAATGTAATGACCTTCATAGAGTTTGACAAAAATTACATCTTGTTTGTAAATGTACAAAGAACGTATCAATTTTCAAAATCATCACATTACATGGATCAAAGAGAGAGAGGGAGAATAAAAATCATTCAAAAGCCTTTATTATGAGATTAGCAGATGCTATAAAGAGCCTACTTTTCCATTTTAATAAATAATAAATTATACAACAACAACAGCAACAACAACAACAACAACAACAACAGCAACAACCAAAGCGATAACAATAAAACTACAATATAAATTAAATTAACCAGAAACCTTCAAAGTTCTGAAGGGTTTACGACGTATAGGAATAATGTAACTCAACGATAAATAAATTTTAAAGAATGGTGATAAGGTTTAGAGACGCAACTGATTGCAACAGGTTTCTTTTGTTATTATTATTATTTTTTTTTTTTTTTTTTTTGTTGTCAATTATGTTTGATTTATTTTAAACATTTTTTATTTTATTTTTCTTTTTCTTTTTAAATGGAAATTTATACGGAACTTTAAAAAATTTCAACACAAAAAAGACAAAATAATCCGTAATAATTCGAGTTAATCATTGGAATCTTGATGACAAAGTCACATGTCACGTGCATTGCTAGATAGTGGTGACACAAAAAAATTAGTGAGGGAGACAGAGGGGAATAAAATATTTTATTTCGAGAAAAAGAATAAAGTTTACAATCATTTAAGCCTATAAAAATTAATGCGAGTTTTGAAATGTTAATGATTTCTGAGATTTATTTTCATTTCCTACTAAAAAAAAATTTCCTCATTTTTCTCATTCATTTGCCTCTTTATTAGAAAATGTGGAAATATTCGAAATTTCTTCTCTAAACTCTGGAAATGTCAAAACTTCAGAAAAATATTCACATATCATCTGCAAATAGGTTTGTATTACAAAATGTAGAAGTAATGGATTGGCTAGCGTGGACCCCAGACTTTAATCTAAAGTCCGAAAATTTATGAAAAATTTTTACCACAGTCTACATACGTGGAAAATGCTCATAATCACTGAAAGAATTGCGGAGTACTGATCCTTATTGCAGCTGAATTTGTTGACTTTAAGAAGCCGGTCGATGCTATTAACCATTGTGCCATATGGAGTACACTTCACTGCAGGAGTATCTCTATATAAGAACATAACCCATAGCATTGTAAGTAAGTTTATATATCAGGGTTCGTTAGGGCTCCCAATTATAGCCTCTGCTGTTCAATATCGTCATTGAGAGCATTTTAGCGAAAACTACAGCTAGGGCAAAGGGTATAACTTAGCATTTAAATTGATAATTTAAATCGCGTTACACTACAACAGCTGTAGATTGAAAACGTGCAGCCATTGAGCTATCTGGGGTTTAACCTTATGTGTCCTTCTAAAGCAATTGTGATCTATAAGAACAACGAGGCAACAATAATTTCAAAAAACTTTATCCATTGACTGTAATGGGTGTGCCGTTCCCATTTTCAAAGAAATATGGGCCAATTACTGTGGGTTTTCTGAGCTCCAAACACGAAAATTTTGTTTATTAACGTATCTGCCAAGATGCAAAAGAGTTTAATCCGAAACGATGATTTTTTTTTTTTTTGGCAAAATCGACAACGTCGTGCAGTTTCCCCTTTGGGCCAGCTATTCTAATAAATCCCAATTTTTCTCAATCATGTTTTTAACAGCACTCACAGAAAGTATTCCAATGGTGGCAAATCGCAGCTTCTTAGTTGTCATTTCGTCTAATTAAATGGTCATCAAACGTTTAACGCCTCTCATATCAATTGTGGCAAGAGAGACGATGCAACGTGCACCATCCTGTTGAAATCAAACATCGTTTACATTAATACCATGAAGTGGGGGTACAAAAAAATCGGTTATCATGGTGCGATAAGTGTCTCGTAAGGTGATCGGTAACGATTGCGCCGTGACCTCATTTTCAAAGAAATATGGATCAATGATGCTTCCGTTCCACAAGCCGCACCAAACAGTCAGTCGTAATGGTTGCATTGGCTTCTGTAAGACCAAGTGTGGGTTTCCTGAGCCCTACATACATACATACATAACGGCCATGTTAATTTTATACATGAGTGGCGGGGCCTACTGTTTTAACGACAGATTTTTGAGAAACTTTCCATGGCAATTATATTTATTCTCAGAGTTTTTGCCAGAAATCTGCTGAGAGGAAGTCGCCGAAGAAATGTTTTTTTTTCATATTTCATTTTTTAGATGTCTGACCGGGGATTCGAACCCTGGCCTTTTGTCTGATAAGCCAACACACTATTTACTAGACTACGGCCACTACGAAAAGGAATATTATTTCATTCATTCATTTCGGCCGCAGATGGCTTCACAGTACCTCATTCGATCGGAACAAATTTTGTTGTTTTTAACGGCGCCCACAGAAAATATTGAAATGGTGGGTGGCATATTCTTGGTTGCCATTTCGTCTAATTAAACGGTCATCAAACGTTTGACGCAATATGTCAATTCTGGCATGACAGGTGCGGCAACGTGCACCATCCTGTAGAAACCAAACATCGTTTATATCAATACCATGAAGTGGGGGTATCTTGGTGCGATAGGTATTGTCAATAACCGTAATGGTTACGCCGTCCCTATTTCCAAAGAAATATGGATCAATGATGCTTCCGCTCCATTCATAATGTTACTTGTTTAAGACCATGTGTTGGTTTTCTGAGCGTTAAATTCGGAAATTTTGCTTGTTAACTTACCCACCAAGATGAAAATGAGCTTCATTCGAAAAGATGTTTTTTTTTACGATAAAATCGACATCATCGTTCAGTTTCTCGTTGGCCCAATAAATCCCAACGACGTTGCTCAAGCATAAAACGATTCATTATGTTTAGGGGAGAAAATTTGAGTGAATTTTGTAACAGAATGGAGTGACATAAGTATTGCCAGATTGGAAATAACTGACTATACAAATGTAAGCCGATAGATGGCCCATCCGAAAGAATTAACGTAAATTTTTTTTTAACTTTTCTGTGCATACGAGTTATATTCCAAAATAGTACTCTCACTGAATGTAAGGCAGAAGAAATTGAAGATGATAGTTCTCTCCAAGACTCTTCTGTTAAATCGATAAACGATAATTTGTTAAATTTTAAGTATTCAAATTATATTCTAGTGCTGGAACAATCTTTTAATTCAATCTTAATTATCTAAAACCGTATGCCACATGCCCAATAATGGATTAAAGACACTTTCAAAGAAACATAAAATTTTAATTTTTACGTCTGCAAAGTATTTCGGTTTTCTTTTTTTTTTTCTAGATCAAATTAATCAAATGATTTATCAAATTATGTAAATTTTTTAGATTGTATTCTCTATTGTTTCAGTTTTTTTTTTTTTTTTTTTGACAAATTGTGTTTGTGTTAAAACACCTGTCACCAATAAATACTTTATTGTGGTGATACAAATGAAATACAAACAAATGCAAACAAATAAAAACTATTACACAATATACCATGAAAGCTTATCGAGGTGCCTGAATTCTAATCCAAATTAATGGCAAATAGCAACAACAATAACAACAATAAAGAAGTTGTTCTTAAGAAGACTTCCTTCTTCATATTTTTTCTTGTTTTTTTTTTATAAGCAAAGTCCACCTTTTTATTGTTTTAAAGATTTCGGCTACTTATTGAACAGAGATTGCTGTGAAATATCATTGTCTTTAGAACATATTCAATCATAAAATGTTAAAAAATTTCAATGAATCATACCCTCATACATAGCCCACACCTACGCGTAGTAATTTATAAAAAAAAATTTTTTTGTTTTGTTCCAATTGCTTAAAGTGTCTGAAATTCTGACATTAAAACGCTATTGGCGTTAAATTTGTTTTCAATTAAAAATTAAAAAATTAATCTTCCAAAAAAAAAAAAAAAAAAACACAAAAACAAAAACTTGTTGATTATTTTGCTTATGTTTTAAAGAAGACCTTGTCTCTGTTGTTCTTTAAAAAAACATTTTTTTGTTTCAATACCGTTTGTCGATGCAATAAATATATCGATTGTACCAATACATACATATATGCATACATACATATATGATAACATTTTATTTATTAATAATCTTTTGTGTTCACAAAATGTTTGTTTCAAATATTTCAAATGAATTTTGCAGTTTAAATGATTGAGTTTTTTTGTTAGTTTGACCAAGAAAATGTTCTGTCGAATGTATAGGCATAATTAGCATTAAATTTCGTTACACTCTACGAGGGTAGTAAGATAAACATTGAATTTTATTATACATCTGTGTTAAGTTTAATCTGTTTTGCTACAAAAAATGCAAGGTAGTGAGGTAAAGTGGCGAACCAGCCTGAAAGGAGAGGTCTCCTCCTTAGTCTAACATTTAAACTCCTAGTGATACCACAATAAGGTACAATCAAGGTTCAAGCATTCTCAAAAGGAAACCAAACTGACTTCAAAATAAATCCTACTACAGTCTTTATGTTAGAGAAGTCGTTTAGAAACATCAGAAAGTGAGAGACCAAAAACCTCCACCCTTTATGACGAGAACAGGGCACTGACATCTGAGATTAAAGGCAGCCTCTTCATTCTTCTCATACTCAAAGCTACTGCAAAAGTCATGTCTACTAAAAAAGGACAGGGTTCCGTAGCAACCTCCAGTGTTCAATGGCTGGCAATGCGATTTAAAAACAGAAGTAGGTTGGTTCTCTTCGAACCCGTATGTGTTCAGCAGAGTCTAGCAATATTGAGCCTACCTTCCAGCTTCTTTCCAACAACGAGTTTCAGCCTTCCTCTAATAAGGGTGGATAATATCCAAATTAACTGAGACAATTGAAGTCGCCTTTGTGTCGTAGCTTATTGGCTTATTATACGTAAGGACACGGTTCAATACCCAAATCTGATTTCTTGGCCGACCTTTTTTCAGTAGATTTCTGACAAAAACTCTGCAAGTAAATAAAATTGCCATGAAAAGTTTCTCAAAAATCTGTTGTTCTGAATCAACTTTAGAACTAAAGGCCCCACCACTCTTGAATATAATTGACTTACTCAATATAAGTGGTAAGACTAGCTTCTCTCGTAATCCTGACTGAAGGATAATAGTGATCAATTATGTATGTTATCTACGCAACTGAAATACCTTCGCCCTGTAACATGTCGAAGATTGCAAGCTCTGCATAGGCTCTGGTCAGCTCATTAACAATGCCATTCCTAATGAGATTCTTATGGCCCGTACTAATATAAGAGTTAACTTTGAATAATTCAAAATTTCCACGAAAATTCCTTGTCACTTATGGGATAAGGACGAACATTGAAACTACGTCCGCTAAGGACTTAATCACAGCTTGGCTGTCCGAGTAAATCATGAGGCTTTCAAAGAAAATTCTGCCACCCAACAAAATGTATGAAAGTATCATTCTCTTCGATTTTTGCTTTGTAGACAAGCATACTTCATTGGAATTTTGTTGGTCTTTAGAATTTCGTACAAGGTTATCATATTACTTCACTTAATTGGCCACTACAACCCTTTAGTACGGTTTACAACCTATATTTTCATACCGCACTGTGTGTGTTAATTTTATTCACGTGCGATGGAACCTAGTGTTTAATATCGACTCCGAATGGCATATTTAAGAAACTTCTCATGGCAATTTTATTTCACTCTCAGAGTTTCTGTCAGAAATCTGCTGAGAGGATCGCTTATGCTAGCGGGTAGCTTGCCCTTCACAAGCAAGTTCACTCGATGGCCCATACGGACCATTGCGTCACCCAATACGAGGCAAGCTTCCTTGTCATTATCCGTTAGTGGTGGGTTTGAAATACCCAGATATGTGCATGAAACCGGCTAGTTCCCTTAGTGGCATGTTCGCCAGATCTACAAACGCCGATGACGTTTGTCCTAAAGTGCAGGGCACTCATATAAAATATTTACCGCACATGGCCTAAGCATATCTGAGAGCTTACGCCTCAATGCAGTTTTATCAGCCACGTTTCAGAGTAAAATGTTCAATGCTTGTAGAAACAGGGTGACCTAGAGGCTAGCCCGAGGCGTGGACTTCAGGATACCTTTGATGCCCAAGTATGCCAGCATCTGAGAGGAAGTCACTGAAGAATTATTTTCTTATACTTCGTTTTATTCGATATGTCTGTGCCCGAGATTGAACTAAGGACTCTCACCTAATAAGCAAAGAAACTACCTACTAATCTACGGCAATTTCCCATGAAATCTAATGATCTAATCTGTCAGAAACTCTCAGTAGAGTTGTCAAAAATATCCAATATGCCCCCACTCTTTCCTACAGTCATTTAGTAGTCAAGTGTCCCACTTTAATGGCAAATAATTTTTCAAGACTTTTCTTTGTTTTATTGAAATGAAAATGAGAAAATGTGTTGTATCGGCTACCACTACTTAAGCTGTTAATTAATTAACATTTGAATGCTAAATAACTTTGGTATTATATCACCAAGTTAACACTGTTATCGGGTTTTGTTTTAAAGTATTGCAGGCATATGTGTTTGTTTGGAATAATAAAAACTAAACAAAAGACTTAAGAAATAAACTTTAATAAAACTATGCATACTTTACGATGCCATAATCATGTATTATTAGTTCATCCGGAAATTATACATCATTTTTCGTATTACAAAAAAAAACAAACTTAAGTTATAACAGTATTTAAATTTATTATATGCCTGAAAGATATGTGTGTGAAGTTAAATTCGAATTTGAAAATCCAAGACGCAATCCATAAATTTTAGCAACGCCACATTTGGCCTTAACAGAGCAAAATTTGCTCTTAACAGAACAAAATTTGCCCTTAACAGAGCACTGTTAACAGTTTAACAGTGAAAATAAGACTATTGACATGAAGTTTAATTCTCATTATGATCATTGTTATTTGCAAACAATAAAGTTGAAATGAAAAGGATGGTTGGTGGGGATGGAGGACGGAATTATTCCACGTGGATATTATTATGTCTGTATGGTGTACTATTTCTTATATCTTCCAAAATGGCCACTGATCTTCTAGAGAATTTTCAATAAAAAAATTGATAGTTTCAAAGCCAATTTTCACAACACCATATGACTTTATGTGGGACTGTTTCGCTGATTATATAAAAGGCCTTGGAACCTTCCTTCGAGTATGATATGGTACTCCTAGACCTAATATATGCCCTAAATTAACTCCTACGCAAGCGACCTTCTTCAGATGGATACTGTTAACCTCTAACTGTGCTCTGTTAAGTGACAAATATTGCTCTGTTAAGAGAAAATTTTGCTCTGTTAACGCTAAATGTGGCTCTGCTAAAATTTATGGATTGCGTCTTGGATTTTCAAATTCGAATTTATCTTCACACACATCTGAAAGATACTTAAAAACAACAATTAAAAACATTTTCATATGAAACATAAACTCAATTCGAATGTGAATAGAAGTTTTAAGGCAATTTAAAATTAAAGATCTTCATGATTTTTTTTCAAACCAATTTATATATGTTTGCTTGAGTGCTAAAAATTTATTTTATTAGAATAGGTTAGATTGGACGGCCTTACATAAAGACTCTAAAAGTAAAGTTGTGGTGTAAATAATAAACATACCAACAAACAATTCGCTGGAATATTTTCGATCAGAAATAAGTTCTTAATTATTTGCTTTCTTTTCTTAACCATCTAACTGTTTATGTCGAGTATACTCGTCAGGGCATTGCGAAAATTGTACGCATAATGTCGAGTATACTCGTCTTGAAAAAATAAAATCACATTCAACGAATCTATTGGATTTTCTCCTTGAGGAAGTCAAAGAAAGTGGTTAAAAAATGTTTATTTTATATTGTACACGCCCATTTAAAGGCAAATGTACATACATTTTAACTGAAATAACAAATTCTGGTAAAGTACTATTACAAAACATACATTTTCTAAAAAAAAGTTAATTTCTTAAGAGCCAACACGCAACGTTTAATTTTTAGTTCATAATGGCCTGCTTTTACAGACAGAAACATTTTGCATTGTTTATGACGAACATACTCGTCTTCACTGGATAATAGCTAAGCGGTAAGAAAAAGTTTTTTGAAATAAAATTAAACAATTAAAGGGTTAATGAGGTGACACAGTTACTGTCAAAGAAGAGATCCGAAGGAGAGATCATCTTACAACCACCGAATAAGTATTACGCCAGGGGTTCATCTACAGCATGTCACATTCTTTACATGTTAATGATTTCTTTACGAAACTACTGCCCATAGCGTTAAATGTCTTTCTTGTTTCTGCTTTTGGTAGTGACCTAGTCTTTCTCAACTAAGAAAAATTTTCACAAATCTGTTACGGAGAATATATGGCTCATCTCGCATACATACATAATCTCCAGTGGATATTCTTCATTCATAACCCTTTGGGTATATTCATGCGGGTAGTTTGGACTTTTCGGAAGAAAAACCCATGAACAGATAGCAACTGCATGGAATAATAATCCACTCGACTATAATTAACTTGTGATAAAAAGGTATAAAACCGTGTGTTCATCTAACGTTGTGAAGTATTTCTTAACCATGATTGTATTCGCTGATAAATCGTAAGTATTTCTCTGACCATTTCTGCGATGATATCTCGGTTGAAAATTCCAGTAAAGTCGTTGAATAATAATACGAAAGTGATTTTTGTTTCTCCAAGACGAGTATACTCGACTTTAAGAGATCTAACGCTAATAAAAGCTTAAAAATTCTTAAAGATTGTAATGAAATTGTAAAATGACATTTTATATCATAGGTTCCGCCACTTATGGATAAAATTAATACACACTCAACATGGATGGTGTGAGAAGCTAGATCGTAATTCTAACTGAAAAGCCAATTAAGTGAGTAAGTAAACAAGTACTCCCTAATTTTAAGGAACTGATAATAAAAAAACAGAACTTGTTGCAGAAATAATCGGTTACAGTAGAATTGGACTTATGATTGGAGTATGATTGAAGATAAGTATGCCACACAACATCTAGAAACTTTCCAAGCCTGAATGAATTCCATAAAGTTATGCTTGAAATATTATTTCTCCAAAAGCAACGAAAGCTGTACAAAATTTAAACTAAATAACCTGAGCAATTAAGCTCAAGGAAATTCGCCGTAATCTAGTAGGTAAAGTATTAACTTATTACACGTAAGGCCACGGTTCAAACAACAGTTCAGACATCTCTAACAAAACGAGATACGAAAAAATATTTCTTCGGCAACTGCCTCTCTATAGATTTTTTGCAAAAACTCTGAGAGTGAAAGAAAATTGCCATGAAAAAGTTTCTCAAAAATCTATCGTTCGGAGTCGACTTTAATCTGTAGATGCCACAACACTCATGTATAAAATTAACACACACAACATGAGTGGTGTAAAAAGCTAGATTGTTATACTGACTGAAGGATTGTAATGATCAATTATGTCTCAAGTGCAAGAGTTGGACTGATATTACGAATATAAGATTGGTTTTTTTGAGCCTTCCTTAATGTCCTAGCATTCCAACGGAATTGTACAAAAACAAAATTCTTGGTAATTGTAAGCCTCATAGCTTATCTTCAAACCAAAGAGTACATACACTGCTTACAGTTTATTTAAATTTACTCTCTCTGTGCTTAACACTGCTTGACTCACAAATATTTCAACCGTTCCCAGCAAAATTTCCAAACGAACTTTTTCATTTTTATTAAACGAATCCATTACCAAAGCTTTTAGCAATATTTGTGCACATAAGTAAACAGTCTGTGGTCATACAGAATAAATTTACCATGAAAGGTCAATGTAACAACCACTTTAAAATACAAACTTAATAAACGAATTAAGTTTTCGAGACTATCTTCATCACTTCAGTGGTCCACCAATAATACCTACTGACCTAAAGACTAATTCAACAATAAACAAAAAGAGCCAGAAATGATGTTGTAAATCATAATGATTTACAACAACACTTTGTTTTACAATAACAATAGCTTCTCAGATGCTAATAACTTTTTATCTTTTTATGTAAATTTAATTGATGGATTTCAATTCAAATTTTGTTTTCTTTTTTCTGTGTATGCGTCTGGAATAATAACAACGACAACAACGACAACAATAAGACATCAAGCATTGCTATAGTTTAACGAAATAACAATAAAGTTCATTAAAAAATATTATTTTTAAATTTAATTAATAATAGATTAGTGGAATATGAAGAAGATGAATTGATTGTATTTAATAACAATCATTAACGAATTAACATAATAATTATGATTTTCATTAGAAATATAAGGAGGAAGGCAATATGATTGAATAAAGTTACGGTACTGCAATCAGCATAGAGATCATAGATAAATCAAAACAATACTTAAAATAATGAAGTGCTAATGAAAAACTAGGTTTGTAGGGGAGTTTTTTTTTTGCAATTTCCTTTCAATCCAACAATTTGTTTCGTTAAATTATATGAACGGCAGATGCAAGTCGAAAAAATAATGATGAGACAATAAGTGAGCCATATTGGCTCTAGTAGGTAGTGAGGGTCATGGGTTCGATTCTCGCCAGAGACTCTGGTCTGTTATACTATGTCGAGCATAGGATCGTGACCAAACTATTCAGCTCTTAATAATTCCATACAATTTATAATCATATTGTAATGAAATCGTCTAGCAGTTAGTGTGTTGGCTTATTAGATGTCAGGCCATGGTTCAAAACCTAGCCCAGACATCTGGAAAAAAGCGAAATTAGAAAAAATATTTCTTCGGCAATAATTCCTCACACACAAATTTCTGAAGAAACTGATGAGCTTAATAAAATAGTGCCAAAAAGACTAAACCACTTAATAAGTATTGAATAATTTCGATAAATCTAACAATAAGTGATCGATATTGGGTCTCGTAGGTAGTGAGGGTCATGGGTTCGATTCTCACCAGAGGCTCTGGTCTGTTACACTACGCCGAGCATAGCATCGCGGCCAAGTTACACAGCTCATAATAATTAATTATGATTTATATTTGTATTCTAATGAAGTCGTTTAGTAGTTAGTGTGTTGGCTTATTAGACGTCAGGCCACGGTTCAAACTCTAGCCCAGACATCTGGGCAAAAACGAAATTAAAAAAATTATTTCTTCGGGAGAAGAAGAATACTACGAGACTTAATAAAATTGCCATGAAAAGTTTCTCTAAAAATCTGTTGTTCAAAGTCGACATTAAACTGTAGGTCCCGACACTCATGTACAAAAATTAACACACACAACATAAATGTCGTTAGAAATTAGATCTTAATCCTGATTGAAGTGCGGTATTCACCAATTATGTATGTATATATGCCTGTATTGTAATTAATAAACAAATAATTACAAAAACTGATCAATAGTTTTCTCCTCCTCTTTTGACCAGTGAAGTTAGTGTCAATAGGGATGATCTGTCAAACATATTCACTACGCATACATCAAATCAATAAACAAACAACGCCTTATTATTTCATTGTGTTAGAAATGGCAAATTTTTATAGCAAAATGAGATGACTAGCGGAAAGCATTAATTTTTTATTTTCTTTTGAGGAAAAGTGCTTGCCAAAGCATATTGTGATCATCTTCTATCAGGAGCAACATGCAGAAGATGCTTCGACAGTTCAAAGATAACAATTTTGATGTGAGAAATGAAAAAAAAGCTAGAAAACGACAAATTGCAAGCAATAATGCATGAAAATGAGTAGTAGATTGATAAACACCTCCTCTATGATCATGTCTTGAGAGGCATATACACCCTAGCATGCCCAGCATTTGGCAAACTAGACAAGCATAATCAAATGATCGCCATTATGATGCTACTCAGATAGAAAAGTTGTTTATATATTAGCTTATGTATGTTTTCAATGCCTCAATCATTCTCTTTATCCTGTAGATCATCTTCAATTTGAAACCAACCTTTAAAACTTCTGTACTGTCCATCTAGAAGCAATTCTAGATATATCAACAGACTCCATCAGATTAATTAAGATAGGCTACAACGTTAAACGTTTCTTTCTTCATTACGATATCGAGCTCTACTTAAAAAATGGTAGTTAAAGTGCAACTTTCTTGAGCACAAGCTCTTTAACAGTTTATGTCGAGTATACTCGTAACAGCGACATAAAATATCGGGTAAACTCGTCTTAAAAAACAAGAATTGCTTCGTATTATTATTCAATAACTCCATTGGAGTTTTTTTCCCCTGAGATATATCAAATAAAGATCTATATTTTAGAACATTCGTTAGTTTGGCAACCTTAGTTATTTAATAAAAAAAATGGTTTGCCTTTATGAACGAATGAATCAATGAATTAATGAAATAAGTTTACATATTCTCTGAAGAAAACCCATCACGCAACATTGAATTTTTAGTTCACAATTGAAACTACTTTTATAGGCAGAAACATTTTACTTCGTTTATGTCGAGTATACTCGTCTTCGCTGGATTATTAAGCAGGCAGAGAAAGTTATTCCAAGCAAAATTAAACAATTAGAGGGTTATTCTACATAATTCGTGTATAATCTCTAATATTTTATTTAGGACTTCTTTAAAAGTAAAACCAGGAAAACGAAAGATCTCTATTCTACTGATTGTGCAGCTATAAAATAGTGCAAAGGCTGAATTTATGGTGTAAACAAGTCTTAAAAAGAAAACTAATACTCTAAGACTCTAAGACGCTCAAGATTCCCGTGCTTCTTTATGGCCAAGAGACATGGACACGCCTCAGCACTAATGCAGCAGTCTTGAGAGTATTCGAGAGAAAAGTCCAGTGCAAGTAGGCGATTATTATCGCATTCGATTCAACAGCGAGTTGTATTAGCTCCTCAACCGTGTGGACATTATACAACGTATTAACATCCAGAGGCTGCGCTGGTTCGGCCATGTTGTACGATTGAACGCGTATGCTCTGGCGAGACGGCGTAAGGAGCAGAGGCACCTTTAAGTATGTGTTAAGTCAGACCGGAATCCATTAATCGGCTTGTTAATGGCATATTAAATAAGTTAGTTTAAGATTTCAAAACAAGTTTTTTTTTATTTTTTTATAAATATTTCTTTTTTTATATTTTATTTGTTTTAATAATTTCTTTTATGGTATTTTTTTTATAAATGTATTTAACAATTAAAATTCGTTTACATCATTTGTCTCTTTGTACTCTATAACTATTGTATGATAAGTGTATGCGCATTTAAAAAAAAAAAAATATTATTCATGATGAAATTCTTATAAAATACAATGAAATAATCTCAAATTCTTCAACGTATTCTTCTCTTTTTTTCTCTTTTACGTTTTCCCTGAGTTTGTTTTGATTTTTTGATTTTCTTGTTTTTTTTTTTTGTTTTTTATTTTTTGGTGTCTTTCAAGTCAATTTTTTATTTCACAACTTAAACAAAACGACGGTAGACACGTCTTACATAGACGGGACGTCTATATTGATAGCCAGACGAGGAGTGTACATGACCAGGCAATTGCTGGGGCAATTGTTGTTGGATGTGTTGAACAACTGGAGCAGATACAAAGGATTGTTGTACGGGACGTTGTATGGGTCTGGGAGCTGGTGCAAATACCCTTTGCTGTACTACAGCACTGGGTTTGGGTGCTGGTGCTGGTGCTGGAGCTGGTGCAGATTCAGGCAAATCAATATCAATGTATTCGGGTTCGGGTGTGGCAATATCCTGAGGATTGGGTCCTTGTGTAGCCGAATCCGGTAGAGAAGCGGCAGCGGCAATGCCAATTAAAGCGAAAGCAATCAATAGGAATTTCTGTAAAATGATGATAAAAATTTTAATGAAAAGCTCAAGAGTATCCTTTTATAAAACAGCGGAAGGTTGTAAAAATCCATTTCATTTAGGGGGGAAGAAAATTTCCAAATACACTAAAATACACTAAAATCCTGTCAATATTGCAATTATTCGTGATCCCGGGCATGTGTATTACTAGGCTTACGCTGAAAACATTCATTTGGCATTCTTGTGTCACTGGTTGAGACAGATAAGATACATACATACAGACATACATATATTCTTATAATTTGAAATGATTTGAAAAGGGGTAAGGGATTGGTAGTACGATCACAGTGTTTGTTGTGCTAGTTAGATAGGTTTGAAGAGATTCTGTAATCCTCTAACGAAAAATATTACAAAAGCAACTGAAGATCATGGAATCCATTGTGCTGGATGTAGGAAACGAAAATAAAAAGAAGTACAAATGGAAGAGAGACAGAGTGGAACTAAAACAGAAACAAATAACATTTGAATCAGAAATGCATACACCCTGGGCCAATCTGAAATAATAATAAACCACAAGAGAATCTAAATACTGGCTTACGATTGAAATTTTAACTCCCCATAATAGAATAATTCTTCCACAGGCTAAGAAAATGTTTTCTTAAACGTTATCATAATGACAAATCGTGCTATGCATGCCCTAGGGAGTAATACGAAAGAAGTTTCCTTAAAAATCTGTCTTTCAGAGTCGACTTTAAACTGTAAGTCCAGCCCCTCTTGGGTAAAATTATTACACACAACATAAGTGTTGAGACATACTAGGTCGTAATCCTAACTGAAGGGTTGTAATAACCAATTATGTATGAATGTATGTATGTAGGGGGTTGAAACGTATGCCAGTTTGAGGTTCGTTGCAGGGTTTTCATACAAACATTTTATTAAACGTTTGTTTCGACTTACTGTTGAGTAACATATGGATTTATTGGGCCAACGTTAAACTGCACGATGATGTCTATTACAATCTTTTCGGATGAAGCTCATTTTCATCGTGGTGGATACGTTACCAAGCAAAATTGCCGTATTTGAAGTTTATAAAACCCACACGTGGATTCACAGAAGCGAACGCATCCATTACAAGTGACTGTTTGATGCGACTTGTGGAGTGGAGACATCATTGCCCCACATTTATTTAAAAATGAGAACGAAGCAACCATTATGATCAATGGGGACACCTATTGCACTAATTGCACTATGATCAGTGATTTTTTTTTTGTACCCACTCTTCATGGGTATTGTTGTGAACAATGTTTGGTTACAACAGAATTAATTAGCCGAAATCGAGATATCAATTGGCTGCCTAGAAGCTGCTTTTTGACAGCTTGATCTATTTTTTGTGAAGCGCCATTAAAAAAACGTGTTATGCCGACAAGCCAGAGACAATTGAGCACTAAAAGGTTAACATTTATGATACCATTGGCGAGATACGACCTCATGCACTTGAAAAAGTACATGAAAATTGGTCCCGATCGAATGAGATACTGTGAGGCCAGTCATTTGTATGAAATAATATTCCATTTCTAACCCGGAACACATCAAAAATAATAAATTTGGCGAAATTTCAAATTTAAACTTCTAAAAATAACTGCGAGATCATTAGAGGGATTTGATACGAAAAATGTGCTTCGAATGCAAATTAAAATTAAATTGTCCTTTGCCTATTGCCTTAACTTTTCAGGATAATTTATTATCGTAACGAGATTTGCCTTGGGCACGTTGTAGGGGAACTATATATCCTGACAACTTATACGATTAGTAGACTCCTTGATAAATTTACTTGGGCTGGGTTAATAACAATACAGTACGCAAAAGCTTTTTCCTGAAGTTATGCAACAGAGATCTGTCAGTTTTATAGAAGATCTTAACTCCTAGAAGTAATTGTGATTAAAATTATCCTTTTTTCGTTTATATTTCTTGGAAATTTTTTGCGTTTTTTGTTTTTTTTTTTTTTGTTACACTTTCAGTTCACATTTACAAAATCATATTGAAAATATTAATTTGTAAAATACACACACACTTGATATAAACATATTCATTCTTTCATTCCTTTTCTTTATTTTTTTTTTCTTTATATTTTATTTTGAATTCTTTTCTAGTCCTTTGGATTTCAAATATTTTGCACTTTAATTTTCATATTTGATTGGAACGAACACCTACCATTTTGTATGGTTTTAAAATTATTTTTTTTTTATTTTATTTTTTGTGTAAATCTTTTAGATGTGTTTTGTTTGAAACAAAAAAAAAATTTTAATTTTTTATTTTCTTAATTTCTGTTCGTTTGAAAACACTCTCAAGAAGTTCAAAGCACAAATGATGATGAACCAACAAGAAACGGTGAAATTTATATAACAAAACATATCGAAAAAAAAATCATAGAAATCAACAACTGAACTGACTATAAGCCACCATATACGATAACTGCAAAAATCATCACAATTACACTCACACTCATACCCTAAACACACTTAACAGCGCATAGCCACCCATACATAGAAAATAAAACATTTTGAAAATTTTAAATAATTTCAAAAAAAAAAAAACAAACTATGATAAACAGCCAGCATACAATAAGAAAAACAAATAAAAAGAAAAAAAATGAAATAAAAAAAAAATTAAAGCAAAAGAAGATTTCAGTTTCNGAGAAAATAAATTCAAAAACAAAATCAAAATCAAAACCAAAAAAAAAAAAAAAATTATGAAGAAAAAAAAATTTTAAATAAAAACAAAAACAATTTTGAATGACCATCAAAAACAAAAGATGACTAGAAATTGAGAAGCTGAAAAATATAAAAAAAAGAAGAAGAAAAAACAATCACTATCAGCCACTTACCAGTTATTGTATGCTAAACGGCTACAAGACACTCGAGTTTAGAAGCAGAAAAATATTATGATCACAAGCAACCAACAAATACAATCACTTTTTTTGATTTCTTTTTATTTTTTTTTTATTTGTTTTTATGTTCGATAAAAAAATTAATTTTTTAATCATTACACACAGGCACACACACATGCAAGAATCTAAGCTGCATTGCAATCGACTTCGTGCCATTTTATTTGCCCATAGAAAAAGAGGAAAAAAAAAGGAAAGGCCTGTGCTGTCTGTCTTTAAATTCAAGTTCAAGTTTATCCATCAACACACTTTTCTCTATACAAACTAAACAAAGTTCTCTGAATTTGATTGAACGTCATCAGGCACACACTCTCACTTATCGATCATAAATAATAATTTGGTTTGATCTGATTGTTAATGGTTTTCATTTAAAGAAGGTTATTAATGTGCTCTCCATTAAACTTAAATAATGGTCAAACATTTATCACACAGTTTGTTTAGATAAACAAAAGATTATAAGCAGCAGCGCAGGCATTATTTATGGAAGTTATCACAACATTAGCACAATTCAAAAGACTTAGGAAACAAGCTGCTGGCAAACAATACCACTTAAGCAGCAGCAGTCGTTATTTCTAGCAATCATCAGTACACATTAGTAAAAATCAAAAGACTGAAGACTCGAGACGAAAAAATATTTTTCATATAACCGTCTTCGCTGGAAAATAATTAAGCGGCAGGCAGAAAAAGTATTTTCGAAACCACAATTAAACAATTAAAGAGTTAAAGCTTACAACTTCAGTTGTTACTGTAGCCAAGTAATGTTAAATTGGGACATTTTAACATAAAGCTTGGAGTTTAAGGCTCTGTTTTGGATTATAGTTTGCTACGAGAACTAGGGAAGTTTTAAAAAACCCATCAAATGAAATATTTTTTCCATCAAATACATATTTTATGAAAAATTCCAGTCATACTCTCGGTTTTGATGACAATTTTCTCAAAATTTGTACTTTTCTCCGGTGGAATTAGTTTAAAGAAAGCTTCCTTAAACACCTTAAGCTTGGCACACAGCCCCCTGAACATTCGAATGCCTTGTCTACTACACGCAGCCCTACTAAGAAGCACTTTTTGGCAAACTCTTGTTCAGTGTTTCGTTGAACGACCTATGAGTGTCTACAGTTTTAAGTGCAGAAAAAAGACGCGGTCCATAATGTCTATAACAGAGAATCCAAACAATTATAATAATAACTGACGGTACGAGTGTATGCCAGTAATTTACAAATCCTTATGAAAAGAATTTCTGACATACCATGCCTCTATAATTGTTGAAATTTGATCAAAATTCTTCTCTAGCTTGGACTTTGGTATTTCTGTTGGCACGACAAAGTGTTTACACAATTCAGTGAAGCTTATTGACCATAAGAGCCCCAATTAAAAAAAAAATACGTGAATAAGGCTATGGATTGGAATTCTCATCCGTTCTATGGAAATATCTCAACCGAAACATATTAGAGTTGAATGACTGAATAATATCACAAGCGAATTTCTATCTCAATGGCGATAAGAAACGTTAGGTATTGTTAGGTATGTTCTATGAAAACAACAGCATCATTTGCATTATGCTACGTGCTCCTTAAAACAAATCAAATTTCAATACTAAGATCATTCTTCATTGCTGTTCGTACTTCCTTCGAACAAAGCATTCGGAAAATAAACTGCTCACGTATGAAAATTCAACAATATTAACAACTGCCCATGATTGGTTTAAAGTGTTGGCCACATTTTCTCAAATCGTTGAACTATTTTTTCACTTGCTCTGCGATTTTACTTTGTAATGCTTACCAGGTTTTGATTTTAGTTTTCCTACAAAATATATGCCTTTTAAATAATTTTCTCCCCGATTAATAAAATCAGTGGCCATTCAATTCATTCAAAAATCTATAAAACTACTACGATAACTAAAAGTCAAGTTGGTGAAAGCCAGTGATCAAGATGATATGAACCAACATGGTAGTTAGAAATTTCAAAAATACTCAAATAAATGATTGATAATAATTTAATACAATACGTTGGCTTGATTAGTGCATTCATTTTCAGTTTTTTTTTTCTGAAATGAAATTTTAATCAAAAGACTTAAGAAACAAACTTGGCTTTGTCAATATTCAATTATTTTCTTTTGTTTTAAAGTTTATCAATGCAAAAACTTGAACTTTTGTAAGATATTGAGTAGAAGAAGAAGAAGAAGAATTCTACAAATTTTAAATATACAGTGGTGGACATATAATTAAGACATACAAGTCAAAATGATATTCCATTTGCTCGGTTTTTTATATGATTTCTTGAAAGTGACTTTGAAAGTGACTTCTTCACTAGAAGGATAAATTTGTGGTCGTTTATACTTGATTGTTTCCACATTCGTCCATTCCATTAAATTTCTTTACAAAACAAGTGCCATTATTTAATGAAAGTGTTCTTTTCCAGTTGGACCCACAATGAGAACATTTTTAGTTTTGCTTAGCATCCGATTTAGTTTACTTAATTGTAAATTGATTGTACGAAGTGTTTTAAATGATATCAGAAAAAATGTGTACAAAGATTAATCAATTAGCTGTTGTTCCTAAAATAAAGTGAGGAGAGCGCCAAACGGCAAGCTAAAATTTCGAGTTACTAGTTACCTTAAGGGAGAAAGTTTATTAACGTAATGAGACATTTTATATGTTGTGGAACCTTAAACTCGGTAGAACCATATTCTCAGAAGGGTGTTAGAGTCATTAGAGCATTTAAAGCCGACCATTGAAAAAGTATTCGCAGCTAGAAGTTATATTAGGAGTCTTGTATGGCACTTAACAATTCGCCGCAGTCTAGTGAGGGAATATGTTTGTGTTGCTTTTAGACGGTGAAGGCACAGGCTTAAACTCCTTGTCTAGACATCTCCAAACAAACTGAAATTTGGAAAGAATATTTCTTCGGCGACTATCGCTCTTAGCAAATTTCTGGCCGAATGCTCGGAAAGTAAATACAATTTGCCATGAAATGTTCGTGAAAAAAAACCGTCGTTTCGGAGGCCGATTAGTAAACTTTAGGTCCTGCCTCTCATGCTACGAACACACACAACATAAGTATGTGAAACAGCTATATCGAATATCTCGGACTAAGGCGTTGTAATGAGCAATTATGTAATGTAACTTCTTTACGTGGATGCATCTCATAGCGAAGGCCAATCGTAGGCAAAAATAAAATTTTAAGTCAGGATTGAATTTAAACAAACAAAACATAAATAAACAAATAAGTTTTAGGAACAATTTTATATCGAGCGACGAATTCAAATTGTATCAATGCGAATCAGATAGAAAATGGTATGTATGGTGTCCAGTTAACCAAGAGCTTAGTTCCAGATAAACTATGACATCATTATAGTGTAGAATGCTTTCTCTCTACATGATATTGTACCCGTTTTGGAGATCAGTTCAAGAATGCTCCGACATGTTTACAAAGATATTAGACAAAATACAATGATGCCATATGCGGAGGAAAATTTACCCTTAATATGGCATTTCATTAGCCACAATGACCTACAGCACACTTCAAGATTAATGAAAAGCTGCTTAGAAGTTCAGTTCATGTTGTAAACTTGTGAACTGAAGTTGAACAGAAGATAGAAGGCAAAAAATCCCGAAAAATGTTCATTAATTTTGGCTAAGCATCGAAATGTGTTGGAAGGCTATATTCCTCTATAGTTGCCAAGGTTTGCCAAACCGACATGGAAATGTTATTATCAGGATACCTGATATTGGATGGTGGTAAGAACAAAATAAAAATTTGCAATAAAAACGAAACTAATTTTAATGATGTGGCCAACGCAATAAATAACTTTTTGTTTTTTAATTATTCTTTAGAAAATTGTATTTAACAACTGCATTGGAAATTGTTGAACTACGTTGTAGTCTAGTAGGAAGGGTGTTGGCTCATTAAACGTTAGGCCTCAGTTCAAACCCCCCTCAGCAGGCTTTTGGCAAAAACTCTGAGAGTTAATAAAATTGCCTAGAAAAGTTTCTCAAAAATCTATTGTTCGGAGTCGACTTGAAATTGTTGGTCTCGCCGCTCATGTATAAAAATTAATGAGTGTGCAGGTAAATTCGAATTTGAAAATCCAAGACGCAATCCACAAATTTTAGCAGCGCCACATTTAGAGTTAACAGAGCAAAATTTTCTCTTAACAAAGCAAAATTTGCCTTTAACAGAGCACCGTTAGAGGTTTAACAATATCCATCTGAAGAAGATCACTTGCTTAGGAGCTAATTTTAGGGCATATACTAGGTCTAGGAGTACCAT
>QOCX01000519.1:4354-24837 GCA_005959815.1 Sarcophaga bullata
GTTTCATTAAATCTCTAAGTTTACGCTTCCTAAAAACGGCTACCAAAACGCCAAACATAGCTGATAGGCATACCGATTCTTTACATCTAGAGATCAAGTGGTATTTGAAAAAATATTCAAAATGAGGGTAACCACCGAGGTTTAAATAGACAGAATAATCCAAAAACATGTTACTGACTTTGGTCCCAAATAAATGCTTGTCTGAATTTTTTTCGAACCATACACGATTTCAAATTCTAATGCTTTTTTGTATTTATGAGTAATAATAATAGACTGATATATAGTGTAAAACATATCTCAGCATAATTTGTACTGAAGAGAAAACAAGAGAATATAGAATTCTCGATTACCAACTACAAATAAGATTCCAAACTTTAATGGTATCAGTCGTAAGAATTGCGTTTTGTTTGAAATCAAATTGTTTCAATTTGAAGCATATCAGGACAATTACCCAACTAGGATTTTTCCCACTTAAAAAAATTCGAAAATACAGTTTTTTAGAAGTTCACTTCCCTATTGTGCAACCGTCAGGTCCAGTTTTGACATTTGTCATATAATGTTTAAGAACAGAAGCATTCAGTGTTGTGTTTTAGATTATTAAAAAATGCAATCAAGAAGATTGCAATCAAGCAAGAATGTGTTTTGTAGTATATTTTTTTATAAAGATGTTAGTTTCTATTTTCTTTAATTTTTTATTAAACATCATAAGCCCTGTTGCTAAGTGTTCAAATTAAACAATGTGTGATTCATGCGGTCACAATTCCTGGTAAAAGTTTTTCTGTTTGACTGTAAATGCATATACATAGTTAGTCATTGCAACCCTTTAGTCAGGATTATGACTTAGCCTCTCATACCATTTATATTGTGTGTGTTAATTTTACACAAAAGTGGCGAGATCTACAGTTCGAAATCGAGTCAGAACGTTTGAGTTTTAAAAGCTTTTCATGGCAACTTTATTTAATCTCAAAGCTTTTGCCAGAAATCTGCTTGAAGGAAGTAATAAAAAATATATTTTTCTTACGAAAAAATTAGGAAAGGACTAAATTACTATCTAGAATACATTGAAACTCGATCTCAAGAAAGTCAGATCATTTTGTATTTACTATCAGAGTTTTTGTCAAAAATCTACTGAGAGAAAGACGATGAAGAAGTATTTGTCATATTTCAGTTTGAACCGTAACTACGGCTACACCTACAGAAAGTACTTTATAAAATTAAAAATCGATATCACTCAACATCTGTAATTTAATATGTAATATCACCAGGAACACTATATAATAGTTTCTGTATTATTTTAGATAGTGAGTAAGGCAGTACTTCTTTAACATAATCGAAAACCGACTTATGTGCCCAAATTTATAGCGCCCATATTAAAATTCTTACATAATAAAATTTGTCCATTATTATTTCCACAAACACAAGATTTGCAAAACTTAAAGTAACACAGTTCTTTTTTATGGTTTTATTTGTCTCTTTATACATGTTAAAAACTTCTGTTGTCTGTTATTTATAGTTTTTTCATCTTTTGTAAAAAAAAAACTTTAGATGGCTGAAATCAAGCTGGTATTTTTCGAAATACTACCCTAACCACTATTAATTCGCACACCACGCATTTTTGTTTCAAGTGCCAATATTCTAAGTTTCACTGTCATTTTATCTATTAATTCATACACCAAGCGCGTTTTTATATACCATTATTCAAAATAACTTATTTTAGAGAATAACAGTGATTTTGCCTTAAGAGTTACTGTTTATGAAAGGTTATTCTATAATCTTTAAATTAATAAAAATATATTTGTACATATTGGGGTAAATATCACATCCTGAAACATCCTGGATTTTCATACAAAATTTCATACAACGAAGAAATATTTTTTCCATATTTCGTTTTTGATGCCTGAACGGGGGGGCGAACCAACACATTTCCTATTAGACTACGGCGACTTCAAACATACATACATATGTATTATGAATCTAGTGCCATTTTTAGACTTAGAATCATATGCATTTTAGTAAAATATTAACAAACTATAAACAATTAAATTTTAATTGAATTTAGTAATTATAAATTTATAAGTTTTGCTGAAATGTGTTCCTATTAATAAATGTCAATAAAGGTACTTTTTTCTTTATTTTATATATAAAAATGATCCAAATCATTTTAAATCGTTGTTTTGGTTTTCAAATAAGTTTGTTATTTAATTTTTTTAGCAATTATAAATTCTCTAAAAATCTTTTTGAAAATTGAAATGGATGATATGTATATTCATAATAAAAATATTTTAACGCACTTCCATCATACTTTCTTTTATTACTTTAGTATTCTAATCTTTTTTCAGCGCGTTTGATTTAGCTAGTTAAGTCCCTAAATTGTTACTTAGCGTGTTTATTTACGCCCTTTTGCGTAGGAGGGACTGCGCGCTACTTGACCATAAAAATTGGAAAATTGAAGAAATGTCAGGATGCCAGACGTCGGACAAAGGAGTATGTAATATGTGAGTGTATTTAGCTGGGGCATCTTCAAAAGATCGACCTTATTTGGCCAATGCTAAAGCTTTTATTGGCTCCTAGAAATGGGAGTTCCATTTTCATATCTCGAATTTAACATAAAATTACTTTTAGCTTTTAAATCCTGCATTAATTGCTTAAACAAATGTTCCCAATGAGTATTCACACTTTTTTATTATTTATGCACATACTAAACACTCAGCTTCATTCAATATATTTAAAGCAAAAAAAATTCTGTTTCCCAGTTTTTATTCCACATTTTAATTTAATTTTGAAATACAAAAAAAATTTAAAAAGAAACGACGACAACCTGCTTCACTGAATGCTGACAAGCAATTGAACGCAAATTTACGCACTTTTTAACGAAAATTGTTGATGTTCGAGTCCTATGTGCCGAAGATGTTTAGCGCCCGGGGTCTACGTCTGCTGACATCAGCAGATGACAAAAGAAAATAGTGACTTGGTAGTGATCAGATGTAGAATGTAGCTCTTAAGGCGGTGTCATTATTATTTTCAAAAATATGGAACTTTGAATATTGGTGGTTAGGATAGTACAGTGTCGTATGTTCTTAACAATATGATGTATCGACAATTGTTTTAAACAGTGTACGTTCACTTAAAAGCATTAAAATAAGAGCTGGGAACAAAACAAAATAACATTAAATATTTTGGAGAGGGTTAAAACAGAACACAAGTTTGAAAGGCAAACGATTTACTAAAGGGGAAATAATCTAGAAACATAAACACAACAACAACCACAACCCCTTTTAAGAATACATAAATATTAAAAATAAAAAATAAAAAGGTATTGAAAATCAACAAAACACACTTAACTCGACATCGATGTTGCGTTGGTGATGACAATAGAGTGGATATATTATGACGATGGCTATGACGGTGATGATGATGACGATAACCTTTTTATCAACAAGCCATCACACAATTCAATTATTGTTCTTTATTGCTTTTATCGAATACTTACTTACATACTATACATTCAGGCGTTCACCCAAGGACTTGAACATTTACAGTCATACTTACGTTCAAGTTTAAAGGTTTTGTCAGTCAGAAGCAGTTAAAACGATTTTCTCTTTATTGTTAATAAATATTTACCTTTTTGTTTATTGTTTCGTTGGCTGTAGGTTGGCTTTGCTTACTGTTATTTCTTTTTCTATAAATGGCTCTAATATTATCGTTTCTGACACTTCTAAAGTTTCTATTATGAATTTGAAGAAAACGAAAACCAAACCATAATTCGTGATATGCTTTAAACAAAGCAAATAGATTTGATCATCACAAATCAGTCAGTAAACTTCAGTTCCAATCTATTATGCCAGACATATGAAAGAACAAAATCAATAAATATTTAGTTCATAATCTCAAAATGTACAATTTTAAAGAGATGTGTTGAAACGTACTGAAACGTCTTAGAAACCTGCATTATTAATAAGTTATTCTATTGAAGTGCCTTACAGAAAACAATTTTAACATTTCTTTTCACATATTTGAACTCAATAAAAATTATAAAGTATTTGAATTCTGTTGTATCTAATTTAATTAAGAGATTTACTGCCACTCAAAAACTATCACTGTGTTTAGCACATCTTATATAAGCATAACAACAAAACTGCAAGTAGTTGTTCTGCTATTTGCTGTATTTGCTAGTTTGATTTTAATTTACGACTATAATTCAACATATTTGTTGTAATATATGCCGTTATCGAAAAATAAGAAATTATGAGTAATTAGCAATTGGAAAGATTTTTTGTGTTAAATTAATTGTGAAAGCTACCCGTGTTTTTCATAAAAAAAATTTATTTATTTTAGTTTTTGTGGGTTATTTTATTGATCATTCTTGATTTGTAACGCTCTGTTAAGTACAAAATTTATATCTTTTAGAGATTTCATCGCTTGACAATATTTTCTAATCTGGAGTAAGTAGAGTTCGAAAGTGCTTGCCAAATTAAAAAAAATATTCTCCGGGTATGCAGAATGGCGCATTTTAAGCGAACTCAGAGAACAGAAAATTTAACATAAAATTAAAACTCAGAAGCTGCTGGCAGAAAATGAAAATATTCTTGTTTTTTCGAAAACAGTAAGAAATACACTTTAAGGCACTAGTTTGGTGGAACGTATCAAACTGAAATACTGAAAGCTCACCAAGAGAGTTCTTACCGGAAGTTTGAAGCACGGGGTCTAAAAAGCTATCACACTACTTACTACACATTTTACAATTTTTAGAGTTTCATTATGTCATACTTTTCAAATTATTCTTAATTAAATACGATGGCTGTGGTGGTATATTAAGCTGTCTGGGTACGTAACATAAAAGCGTATCCTAAGTAAAGTGGGCAGTATCCTTGAACGCATAGTCTTGTTGTTATCATGTATATAACATTTCTGAATTCTAGAGTTCTGTATTTCGTTTACTTCAAAACTTGATTCAGCCCAAAAAAAGGTTTGAAATATGTAATAATAAAATACATACTATTAACAATTATATCTACATATGCCATACATATGAGATTAAATGAATTATATTTGCACTTAAAAAATACATTCCTTTAAAGTTCGGTTTTAAATTGAACCATCCACTTAATTTTTTGTACAAATAAATACTAAATTCTTCCTTTCTGAAGTGTAAACTGATATTCGTAAGATATTTATATTTTATTTTCTTTCATATTGTATTATAATAATTTAACTAAATAACAGGGAGACAAAAGTATTATGGTTTTCTTATCGATCGAATATTGTCACTTATATTTTGTATTCAATGAATGGATTATATTTCGTTCTTCAAGCAAAAGCAATTCCTGTCACTTACAACATTTTTGTTCCTCTTTTCTTTGGGAATTCGGTTTAAATGGGTAAGAAATAAATGCAATACACTATATATAAAAGTATTCGTAAGTGATCAAATACAAAGCATATATTGTATTAAGTTTATGATATTATTGACAGAATTAATAATTTTTCTGTAAATTTTTACGGAAATAACTTCACGATTTTAAGATAACAAACGCATTATTTAAGAATGAAATATAATGTTTCGTAACGATAAGTAATTAGAATACTTTTTTGAATGGTAATGATTTCAATAACGATTATTTTTGATTTTGCATAACTACAAAAATATTATAATTACTGATAATCCAAAATTAAACAGTATTACTGGCGATTATTACAAAATAATTAAAAAGATGCAAAAGTAATCTAAGGGTAATTTAATTATTTTCAATAATTAAGAATCAATTTCTGATTCACCTTAAGGTGCAAAATGTGGCCAGAAAACCTATTCCAAAATTCAGGGCTCATTCCGTCATAGAACGGTCCAATCTGATCCGTAACCCGACCGCTTTAACAGTGCTTTTGCCTGCGCCTTTTAATTCTAGTATGTTTTCTTATTTACTTTCTTTCAACCGGTTCTTTTCCATTAAAGCAACACATAGAGTTGGCCGCTGTAGTCTAGTAGATAGTGTACTGGCTTATTAGACGTGAGGTTGCGGTTCAAGCCCCAGGTCTGACATCTTCAACAAAATGAAGTATGAAAAAAATATTTCTGCGGTGACTACCTCTCAGCAGATCTCTGGGAGTAAAAAAATTGCCATGAAAAGTTTTTCAAAAAAATTTCTCGTTCGGAGTCGATTTTAAACTGTTTAAACTTAAACATAAGTGGTGTGAGAAGCTAAGTCGTAATCCTAACGGAAGGGTTGTAATGTACATATGTAGGTATAGAGTTGGTTAATTTTGCTGTTTTTTTTAATTGTTCTGTTGTGTGAACTCAAATTTAGTATCCTCTGTCATAAAAAGTAATGGTGGAGGATACACATTTTTCTTTTGTTCCTTTTTTTAATGTAAGAATTACAAAGAGAAAATTCTCAGGTGAATTCACATCAAAGGATATTAAGGCATACATTGTACTTTAAAGACTATTTATATTGTATGTATATGCATGTAGATATTTCTTACCTTACAACATGACTGTGTATATGTTTTCAATTTCTAAAATCAATGAAAATATATACCATCTGCTCAAAATAATAGATACACCTTATAATAGATACTTCTTATTAAAACGAAAAATGTGGCAAGTACATGCATTTATTTAAATATTAAAAGGGAAATTCCGGTAAAACCCATAAAAATTATTAAAAATATCATTGTGAAAAATAGTGAAGTGCTTTGGTAAGAATTAACACTTTTAGCAAATATCTTTAAGCAAAAAAAAACGAACGAAAGAATTTCGGGTAAACTTATTGGCAGCAATCTTCAAATACCAAATTCGATGATATTGGTAATGAAATTAGTCCAGCAACAGGTAGTCATCGTCTTGTGCGAACGAGTCTTCCAGAAAGTATTGCCAGAAAGGATTCTCTAATTCGAGAACAGAACATAAAAACGAGATTATAATTTGCTAAACAGAGCATTTACTTTGGTCCAAGAAAGATGACGAAATATATTATGGAACGAAGAAACAGAAATAAATTTTTTTGGAATACACTCTCAAAGAAATATTCGTAAAGGGAAAAGATTCCATGTATATAAAATACAATGTTTTGAAGATGCTTTTCATAGAATGATATTGGCCCGATATTCAGAAATGAAAATAAAATGAAGACAGACAAGTGTAGGGATATATTGGAAAATGTAATACTTCCGTATGCACCGGAAAATATGTCAATATAACAATGATCTCAAACACAGTTCAACTCTGGTTAAAAATTGGTTGTCGGCAATTTAAGCTGACCAAACCAACCTCCGGATTTAAATCTCGTAAGGAACTTATGGAGCGAGCTACAGAAAAAGGCTATCAAAGAGAGTTTTCAAAAATTAGAATGATTTATGGGAAAAACATAAAAAAATGGTACGACACCCGATTGAAAAATTGTTTTCTAATATGCCCAGAAAAGTAGAGAAAGTAGTTAAGAATAAAGTTGGATGAACTGGATATTAATTTTAATTTAATATTTATTCAAAATTTTAAAGGCAAAAAGAAATAGTTTTAGTGCTTATTCGTGTTACTTTAGATATACAATATCTATTATCTTGAACATCGAAATTACTTAAATTGTAATCGAATGGCCTAATTAAAAAAGCTTTATTTTTTGTGTTTTTTGTACATTTTTAGTTACTTAATATTTTTATTACCTTTTTTATTTTATTGTTTTTCCCCTAATCAGATACTCTAAGGTGTATCTATTATTTTGAGCATATATGTATGTATTCTATGACAACGTCTGGTGTTTTTTCTATTTATGGGTAAACATAAAAATGATAAAAATAGGTGGGCATCAATAGAAAAACAATTAATAAATAAAAATTTTCGGAAAAAAAGCTATTATTAACAGACGCTGCCCAGTGAATGTGACATACGAACAAGATTACTTTGATAAATGAATTAATCGGGTGAATTTTTCACTTGCATGAATTCTTATTTCCTTTCAAATCGCACGAGCGCGTATTATTATTGGTATTGTTGGGTGTGGGAAACTTTTTAAAAATCTTTCTGTTACACATTTTCTGTTCTTATTCTATGCTTCGAGGGCAACTACTGGCAGATATATAACTTTAATGCTTAAGGCTCTGGATAATGGAAATAGAAGACAATTAATTTTCAACGCAATTAAATGAATGAAAAATAAAATAAAACTGCTGTCGGTGTTTTAGAATAGGTGCACAATATCAGAAATCTCTATCGCGGATTTCAATATTAATGCAAAATAAATTGATAATTGTTTATTTAAATTATTTATTTGCTTCAATTTAACAGCACACTTTAATTGAAACACCTTAATATCAGCTTTATTATATGATTCTTTTGCTTTCACAGTGTATAATCCAACAGTATACATATGTACATATGTACCTACCTTTCATTCAATGCTAACTTTCGTTATATTTATACTTACATTTATTTTCGATCTGGCAACTATTCAAACCTTACTATTGAACTGTTATTGATATTATTTTCTATATTTGGTAATCTTTCCCTGTAATTTGAGCTTTATGTATACAATCATATATTTAAATACAAATTTCTATTTAAATTTTGCAAAACTTTCTTTATTGTATAAAAATAAAAAATTATTTACTACTGATCATTATTTTTTCCTTTATTTAAATAACAATAATTTTTTACAACTTCTCTTATTAACTTTTCAAATTTTTCGGTGTTCAATGCCATTGTTCTTACTGCTGTCTTTTTAACACAGCTCTTGTTTAGTAAATCACAGACTCATGTCTTTTTACTCAATAACTTCACGGTCTTTCTGTGACTTAACATTATGTAGTTGGTGGGTAATACACTCTACCGTACGCTCTGTATGCTTTTATTGTTGTAGATTTGTCTTATTCGGTTATTTTCGTTTAGTTTCTTTTGATCTTTGTAACCAGATATCTATTTGTGCCGTTCTCCACCATTAACATAGACTGTTTGAATCTCAATTTTTACCTATTATTTGCAAATATCCTTAATTTATTTGAAAATACGTCACTTTCACTTTGAATTGTCGCGTGCCTTCTAGATTCTTCTCAAATGTAGAATGGCCAATCTTGTCATAAGGTTTTGATATGGTGTGATCAGGCAATATAATTTTTTTTTAATTAATATGGATTTTATATGTAATTTTTCGTTTGGTATGATTTGCAGACATCGTTTAATTCCGCAGTGGCCGACCATGTATTGCTGCAATACAGCAAAACGGTTTTGACGCAAGCAAAAAATATGTGTATCTTTATTATTTAAGAACTCTTTATCATTTCAGAACTCTATCATTTCAAACATTGCAAATCTGACGAAAAACTATTCTATCCCAGACTTTTCGACTTTCCGCATCTGCTAAGTCACATCTGTCAAGTATTATAATGCTGCCCAAGTAAGAAAATTTTACGACGTTTGCAATCGGAGTATTATTGCTATTCAAGAGTGGGGTTGTTCAGCGATTACAACACTATACTTAATTTTTCTAACATTTATGGGTAAAGATCTTTTGCAGATGTTGAGGCGAGGCCGTTAAGCTTGTCTTGAGTGTGATGTTTTCCTGGATTTTATATATCTGTTACAATAAGGACAGTGTAGACAGAAACACAAATATCTGCACAAATTACTTCACTGCGTTACTCCTGATTATTTTCTCAGAGATCTGCAAATAAAGCGTCTATTAATTCTGAAAAACGACTTTTCAGCTACCATTATGAAAATTCGAAATTTTTGGGAAGACTTCCTTTTATTTAATTGATGAACACATCGTTTCAAACTTTGCCAAAAGTTTGACTAACATCTAAAAAACACTCGAGCCAGCGTTTTTCTTAAACGCTTTTTCAATTTCATCCACAATTCTATGGACTTGATCGACAGTTGAATGCTTACTCCTAAGCCTGAATTGATGTTTAGGGAACAAATATTTTGATTCTATTATTGAAGAAAGAGCTTCTCCTAAAACATTAACTCTCTTACTAAAAGTTCCGTGAAAATACCTTTTAGCATCACCAGAAATAATAATTTCTTTTATTGTTTAAATGCAATTTTTAAAACCTACAATAAATAACGTTTACAAAATTTGAAAACGAACAAGCTGTAAGCCTAATTCACTACAATGTTTTAACGACCATCGCATCGTTAACACTCATTGTTAAGATTAAATTATAGTTGTTGATATAAATTTATTTATAGATTAAAATTTACAATTGTCTTATAATATTATTATTATATTTAAACAATTTAAAATTTAAAAACATTTCTTATTTTATTAAAAATCACAAACATTGGTTGTCAAGATATCAATAATTTATTGTCATTTTTTTATTGAAAACTATTCTTTTTTTCAAACTCGATCATTTTTATGTTTTATCATGTTTATGTATTTCAGTCCGCTTAATATATTTATTTTAGTTCGGTTATCTTTTAACCATACGAGATCGCCTTAATTTTTTCTAGTGCGATCACACATTTGGCCCTCCTGAAGCATCATTCGACCCGAATGATGTGTCCCACGACTTCATGTAATCGGCCACCAACATCCTCCAACTTCCTCCACCTCATAACGTGGTTAAGCTTCCTTACAACCTTAAAGGGACCAAGATACTTCAGCTTTAACTTCCTACCAGGACCAACTTGGGTGCACTTGATTACGACCAATTCTGCTAGCTTATAAACTTTGTCTTTTATTTAAAATCTTCCTATTCTCTTCCTGAACTCGTAGTATATTTTCTCTAGCTTCCTTCCTCAATACATCACGTTCTTCGTTTAACTCTTTCACGAAAATTTCATCTAATAAAAGTTTTATATCAGGATAGTCATCATACCTCATGTTTAGTCCAGTCAGTATCTTAAACGGTTCAATACCAGTACTCCGTGGTTCGGTACTAATAACAGTCCTCTGTACACAGTCAACTTATTTGTACTAATGGTCTGGTTTCTTTACACAGAGCTTGGTCAACATAAGAATAATTATCCTCTGTATCCCTTCAAATTGGCCGATCCCTCTTGACACTCCAGTTGCAATCATAAGATGCTGAATATTTTCGAATTCACAAAACTCTTGAAACTTGTTTGATGTAACGCCGAACCTCTGCAGCTTGTCTTTTGAGTCATTGTATTACCTCTTCAGTCCCCGTGCTTTTTGGTGGATATAACCACAGAAACTTAGAACCACTACCGACTACCACTAAAATGTGATTGTATTTCTTATGCGTTGCTTCCATTGGTCCTACGTGATCCAGCTGATATGTTACTAAAGGTCTATTATTCTTATCTATGGGGTTCAAAAGTCCTTCCTTATGACCTCATTAGCCTACGAAACTATACATTCCACACAACTCTTCACTACCCTCTCTTCTTTAGTCCACAATTCAGGTTGTTAAAGAATGCGTAATCATAAGACACGGAATGCGGTTTAAGGTATCCACATACCTCATTTTTGATCCTGATCTCTACTCTATTTCGTACTCAAAGTCCAGTAAGAATAAGGCCCATCTTGAGACCCTCGGTGGAACATCCTGCTTCCTCATTGTTAATGCAAATGTATTTCAGTCGGTTACTATCTTCACTTTCAAGTCTGGTTTGGTTCACTTCAAACGCAACTCGCGACTTTGCATGCTATGCCTTCCTTTTATATCGCGACGTAAACAGTCTGATGAATGTTCTTGAAGGCGAACGTTCGCGGCTTCGCCTTCTCGAAATCACCATAAATGTTACACTATCTCCATTTTCGTAACAATATAAATAATTACTAATCTAAAAAATATTTTAATAGTATCCATTTATATACAAAAATATTTCAATATTATTTTTGAAATAGCATCTACTCACGTAGTTTTCTCTATGATCTCTTATTTCAATTGTTTTTAATTAATACCTCAAAATGTTATGAATTGAATAAATTGTTATGTTTTTGTAAAGGCGTGCTTTTTTCACTAATTGGTTTTTTGTCCTAAATGTACTCTCCGAATTTTAAATACGGCTATCCTATATTAAGGACACTTTTAATTTATCACTTGCAATCGGCAAATTTTTAGCTAGTTCATCAAGTATTGGTATTAGTTTTTATTATAGCTGTTTATTTTGAGGCAAGAATTTATAATGTTTAAATTTATTTAAAGATGATTTTAAATTCAAAAAGGTCATAACTGGTGCCGAATCATGGGTGTATGGCTATGATATTGAAACCAAAGCCCAATAATCCCAATGGAAGCGTTTCTTTGATCCATTTTTTCGAATAGTAAAAAATAGAAGAGCACAACAAAATACGACTAATCTTTTTATCTGTCAAAAATAAACTGACAATCCACAATGGCTGATATTGTCAACATATATAACAGACAAGTGTACCAAGATAACAGAAAAAAATTCAAAAATCGAACATAGAGGAGAGGAGAGATCACACCTTGCTAAAGAACAGAAACGGAAAATGTAACGAATCATAATCGGGAGCGATGAAACAAAAATAAAGTCGTTTCTAAACGAATTTGACATTGTTTCTAAGAAAATTAATTTTTGATTCATCGCTCCATATAATATATTGCTATCATTTTCACATAGTCTAATCGTAGACTATGAAAGCTTGTTGAACACAATCCCCACGTTTTCGCACTGATTAGTAAGTTCAATGTAGGAATAAATTTTTATCATAATGTCATTATCCAGAGTTAGATTGCACCGATTTGACACTATTGATGCGAGGCTAATTATTTGCAGTCTATTTTCTAATCCTAGCCAAATCATTGTCCAAAAGGAACGAGTAGAGATTCTTGTTGTCAGTTGACATGCAAATTTTATTGCGTCATCTAAATCACTTGAAATAAATCGAATGATAAAAATAACAGGAAACAGAAATTTGAAATGTAAACTCCAATTTTATATTTAAATTTGTATACTTACATATTAGATTTCGTTCCTATTAAATTATTGAAAATGTTAAATGTTTCCCCGTATACTGAGTGTCCTAATTATATAAAATGCTTTTTTTTATAATTTGTTAAATCAAATTACATAAAAGCGCAAAGTTGGTGTCATCCTGTAAATATGTTTGTTCAAGGTGAACTCGAATCAACATTTAAATTGAAAAATGATTATACCAAATTGGACTAGACATTTGTACATGGGATCTATAGAGGTATTCTAAAAGGATAATTGAGATTCACTTTCTTGTTTCTTTCTTTTCTTCTTAACAATATGTCACAGCTAACCAGTAAGGAAACGGAATTTTGACAGTTACTGGCGAAGTGTGAAAGGGATAGCAAATATTACCAAAAGTATTTCTGTCTCTCTCTCATTTTCTCTGTTTTGTTTATTTATGTTTTTTTAAGCTTTTGGGGTGGTTTTTTATATGGCGCGTGTTAATAAAAAATGTAATTTTTGTGTTAAACTATTAAAAAATAATAATAAGAACTACTAATAATAATAACTTTTCACTTTTTCGTTCAATAAATTAAAAAATATTGGCAAATTTCAGCAAGAAAAATTTTTTATGAGCTGTATGTCTTATTTTGATCTTGCAATATTGAGCTTCTTAATTACCTTTTGCACAAAAAACTATATTCATTGTGACCGAAATCACCCACATTTCGATTAATATTTAAGCATTAACTAAATTTAAAATTTTCATTGAAGAAATTAAAAAATATTCAAAATTTACTCTTTTTAACACAAAATAAATGTTATTTACATTTAATTTTTCTACTTTATCTCCAGTTTTCACTTTGTATATCTGTTTGCTTCTAACACATTAGCTTCGCAAAAGATATAATACTTTTTCTTCTCACTCTAATTTCGCCCGCAAAGGCTGCTGCTATGAGCGTTTTTTAAAGTCATAATTTTCCCTTCTGTGTATTTTGTGCATACTGTGGTCCAACGTATAACTGGACACTAGGTACATAATTTAAATGCCGATTTTTCCACTTCAATGAAAATATTTCAAAAAAAATTGGTGCGGACTTATAGATAATTAAAAAAAGCTTTTCAAAAATGCACAATAAATAATTTTACACATTTTTGTGGCAAAAGATTATTTTTCTCACTTTCCAGAATGCTTTTTTGTTTTGGTATTTGATAAAAAAAACGTGTCAATGCTAATAATATCATATTTTGTTTTTCTAAAAAATTAACGACTACTGTTTAGCGGGTGGTTCATTGTTAGCAAGTAAAGTTGAACACAGTGTGCTTTGGTTGATTTTTTTAGCTTCTCAAATATGTGAAAAACAAACACAAATTTAAATTAACTATGAAAAACAAAAGTGATAAGGATTGGTTAATAGTTTAAGAAAAAGATTTTGTTAAAAAATGTTTTGTTTTAGCGAAAAAAAACTCATATTTCTGACACAACCTTTAATTTATTTTTTTTACTGTAAAATAGGAGTTTTGGATAAGCTTTTAAAAAGTGGGCGAATTAAAAAACAATTAAAACAATTAAAAACGTGCTAAATGCAGTTCTGCGAAATAATTTTTCTAGACAGCCACAGCTGACCAAAAAATTCTTTTAAATAATTTTATTAAAATATGGTAAAATAAATAATTTCTACATTCTAGATTTCTATTTAATTATTTCAAAATAAATTTATAAAATATATGTAAGTTTAAGGCGCGGGTAACCAGAAATAAGCGCTCGTCTAATATTAATTTGTTATATATAACAAGAGTTAGCTACACTAGTATATATATTTACATAGATTTAGTTAGATAAACATTTACTGGGATATTCAGCGAAGTAAACATTAGTGTTATTTACAGAAATGAATTTAATGTTATTACGATAATAAGAAATTAAATTAAAAATTTAATAGTTAGAAACTATAATATGAAATCTCAACGTCCACGATATTGTGTTTCCACAGCCATTTTAATATTCTCTTAATGTAGCCAGTTGTTCTATAGTCAAGTATCTCCTCCAGTGATGCATCCATCTTCGAAATAGGACATCTAATAAGAATATGAGGTACAGTGAGTATTTCATCACAGATAGTGCATTTAGGAAGATAAGGTGTGCTGTTAAAGATGAATTTTCCCACCCTTAAGCGGGAAAGCATAATGCAGTTTAAGCCTTATAAGTTCTTGTTATATTTTAGTATTAGTATCTTGTTGTTTCATTTTTCCGTCTTCTCATAATTTTAAAAGGGTTTCTTATAATGCTTTGGAAACATGGAATGTCAGTTATATGGTGTAATTCTAATGCCTTCTTAGCTCCGCTATATGCTGTTCGTCGTTCTGTAAATGCAACATGGCATCATAAACCCAATTGTGATTTTTAATTAAAGCTCCAAAGCACTTAGGCTATCTGAGCAGATTAATGTTTTCCCTCCCTATTTTACAGATAAAGAGATTGATGCTTTTATTGCGGCTATTTATTTCTGCAGTAAAAATGCCTGAGTAATCTGGAAGTCTAGCATATTTTTCGATCTCAAATTGTGTATCTTCAATTTTCTTGACTATAGAATAAGACGTTAATCCAACTTGGTATGATCGGTGTAATAAATGTTATCCGGGGAAAAAGTGGTCACTTTTTGGCGGAACATTTTTCTGAAGCAAATGTGATCCGTACTATTTTTAGCAAGACAGCGTCAACTGTCATCTATTTTGACTGGATTTTTCCATTCAATTGGTGTGACTGGTTTTTGCGGTAACGAGATTTTAAATTTTCTCAAAATTGAGATTATATTACCAATTGCAGATGGTGTGCGGTCAGGTATAGGACTGAGAGTTTTTCAAAATGATTCATGTAAACCATCAGAAAGAATAGTAATCGATCTGAATGCCATATTTATAGTTAATTTCTCCAATAAGTGCTCAAAATCTGAAAACTGCTTCATTTCTTAACTATTCGAAGGGAGTGGTGCGAAGAAGACCAGATGTCGTATTTACCCTGATGATGTTTTTCCTCGACGTCCAGCCATAGATGGTAATTCCATGTAAAATTGTCCCCATTGTTAAGGCCCAACAGATATTAAGTGCCGTTTCTATGTGGGGTTCTCTTTTACAACAACAAAAAAGCTTAGAAAGGTTATTGATTTTAGTAAGTTTATTTATCAACTGGTTCACATGATCGTTCCACAGAAGGTTTCTGGTAAAAAAATAAACCCAATATTCTAATTCGGTCGGTGACTCTAATTCCCACGTTTCTAATGTTACAAATATTATTAGGACATACTCGCTTTTTGCAAATGTGTTTAGCTTTTTGTACAGGAACTACAGCACCCATGCAAATAGCCCATTGTTGCACTGTGGTACCCAAATAGTTTAAATTGAAAACGACTGTTTCCGGGTTTCCGGAAGACATTTCATTGGAGATCTCAAGAGCGTTTACCAGCGAGTTGGCGTATACGGTAAATAACAGTACAATTTGAAGAAAAAAATCCTTCGACCTTCACGGCAATTCTGCGTTCGTAAAGAAAAGATTTTATAAGTTTCAAAATTTGTACTGGTATACCCCATTCTCTTAATTCAATTAATATAAATGTTGATGTGGATCCCTTTAATGATTTCAGTGTCTGCTTCAGTTCCGAAAGAAGAATTTTTTGGTTCATAATTTCAAAATTCAAATTGTTGTTAGTTCTTATGACTTTAGAGTCAAAGGATTCATGATGACCAAAAAGAGGCAAAACAATCAGCAATTTTAGACAGATGACTTATACTGATTTGGTTTAGATAAATCCTTGGAAAACTTGTGACTTTATTAGCTCTCAANGTTATTTACCTTGCTCCAAAGCGTTCGAACTTCTATAATTTTAAAAATTATCCACGCTTCATGTTTCTGGCTAAACAATTTTGATATTTTCTAATTATACGTTTTAATTGTACTGCTTCCTTATTTATGTTTGAAGATATTTCAAAATGGTTTAATGCTAGATCTGCTTTCTTAAAACAAGGCGGGAATTTTCTTGTTACAACCTCAAAAGAGTTTTGTGGCAAACCATGTTAGATGATCAAAGTAACCCACGCAAAATGAACAATAGAAAATTACATTTAGAAGGCCTTGTCAAAGAAATCAAACTAAAATAAAAAAAATAAATTTAAAAAATATTTTTCTTAATTCGAATTATTTTAACGGGTTGTTACAAGTTTGTAACTTTAATTGGGAAGTGATCAACAGCATCCGGTATTGGTAAGTATTTCCATTTGAGATGTGGAACAATAATTGAGAAGTCATTGTGTCGTCTATAGCAGTAAAAGTATTCCAGCTGTTATGTAGAGTAGGGGAACCATCGTTTAAAATTACCAGGTTATTATTATTGGCAAATTCTTCAAGCTTTCTGCCATGTGGTGAGTTAGAGGCAGAACCCCTTAAAATATTCTGGGAATTTAAGTCGTCTAATATTATATTTTGGGAATTTATATTGCTATTTCATTAAGCAGCAAGTTCGAAATATTTATGTGACTTTTTCTATAAATATTTGTTATATAAAGGTTTGTGTTGGCCTTAAGCAAAATCGTTTGGAAAAGAAGACCATTTTTGGATTTTATATTTTGTAAAATATTCAAATTATTTTTGACTAGAATAGCTATACCTGCTGTGGCATAGTCATAGCCCTATTTTTTGTAATGAAAAACTTGCAAGACTGGTAGGTGCAGCAAATAACGATTTTTATTTATTATGTGAGTTTTCTGAAGAACAATTATATTTGGTTTCTGTCTAGAAAAAATGAGTTCTAAGGCAAATTTATGGTTAATGAAACCGTGTATATTCCACTGGAGAATTGAAATATTAAGATTTAATACCATTATATCTTATTAGTTATAGTCCCTAACAGCCTTTTTCATGGTGTTTCTTAGTATTTTAGGTGTTATGAGTACATTTAATTCAGGAAAATTTTCATACATTTGTAAACAAGTTTTCGGTTGAAGAATTTAGCGTAAAATCAGTGTTGATATCTTGAGAGATCATTTTCTAAGTAACCTGTTCTTCGGTAATCGGTAGATAATTACTTCTTCACTAAAAAAAAGTATCATCTTGAAAAAAATCGTTTTTTTTTTATTTAGTACACAATTCTGTTGCTTTTGTGGTCTTGTTAAGAGAAGTTACTTTGGAGTAAGAATTTGAAATAGCAGAATGAATTGTGTTAACTGCAGTTTATTCATTTGAATATTTGTTCTTGCTTTGTTTTTGAGTAATCGTATTGAGTTGGTTTCATTGTTGTATCTATTGTTTCATTTTGAATTTCAGTTCTGGACTCTGAATTATGTATTTGATTTAGTTGCTTGGCTTTGTTGACGTCTGTTTCTTTAGAAAAAGAAGAATGAGTTTACTTTTGTTTGAAGTTTGAGTTTTATACTTCGTAGGAACGATTATGTTCTGCACATTCGTTGTAGGTGCGGTATTATTCTTGTGTGTACTATTTTTTTACTATTTTTTTTTATTATTTCCGTTCAAAATTTTTCACGCCTCTCGTGCTGTACATCTTCTGGTTAGTTTTTAATAATTAACTGACTTATATTTCCAGAATGTTGGACATTCTGGATCGTAAGAAGGATGACCTTCGTTTTGGCAGTTCACACAATATTTGCCATTGCATACTTCGTGTATTTCACTTTGACCACAATCACGATAAAGTTGGACGTTTCTACATCACTTCTTAGTATGACCAAGTCTTTGGCAGTTAATGAACCTCATGGAGTTGGGAACGTATTCCGAAACAGGTACTCTTCCTCAGCCGAGTTTAAAAAATTCTAGACGGTAAATGAGATAGAAGGTAATTATTTCTGCATCAATTATTTTCATTTTTCATTATTTTCCTGACTTCAGTAACTTTTTAATCTTGTAGTTGTAGTTCTTCTTGGGGGATATCCTTGATATTGCTCGAAAAAATTCTGCCTTGTATTGTATTCAGAGCCTTATGTAAAGAGATTTTGACAGGGATACAGTCAATGTAGCTAGCCTTTAGGATTTTTCTGCAGTTTTGTTGTCCGGTACCTTAATTAATAAGTCATCCCTGCGCATTTCCTTAACTTCGACCCGTTCTCGCGAAATGTGGTCTAATCATATTTCCACTTGAAAGACATTGTGAGACGCCAGTGGACGTACTTCTATATTATTTGTCGATTTGAATAGCACTGGCAACCAAAAAACGTGAAAGATTTAATTGATTTTGGGTAGTTTCTGGAAGGTCGTTTACTTTTGTTTTGTTTGATTTTGCCGGAATTTATTTACTGAAAAAGAGAATTAAAGTAATTAAATGCAATCAAATGTAATAAAGTCAAAAAATGCTTAGTTTTTTATTTTTATACATTGTTTATGCTTTATAGAAATCACACACGAGCTCTTGGCAAATAACAAATATTAAACATGTCCTTACTTGGCGATTGTCCGACGAAGACTGTTTAATTTTTATTTATATTGGAAGTTTTAGACAAAAAATTTTCATTTTATACAGCTAACAGTTTTATCCACTGAAATCAGTAGAAATTTTAATATTGAATATTAATATTGAAAAGATCGAACATTTCGTTTTTGAAAAATGTTGCAGATTCGAAATTAGCAACTAGGGATGACAATTGGGGAATCCCGAATTCAAAAATCAAAATTTCATAAAACTTTTCCCGGAATTTTTCGGAATTGTAAATTAATACATAATACTAGGGATGCCAATCGGGAAATCCCGGGATTTTCGGAATTGTAAATTCATACATATATACTTTATAAAGTATGAAAAAATTGAGTTTACAGCATTGTTTTTTTTTTATTTAATACTACATTAAATAATACCCATATAGTTTTACAAGCGTATCATGCAATAATTATAGAATATAATAAATATTCTATATCACTCGCCAGCGAATTGAACGATAATCCAAATTCCATTGTTAAAATGTTAAACGTTGCCCCCGATGTCCAATAAAATCTGTTAATACAGCTGATGATTTAGATAATCAACTTTCTAAAGAAATAGATTTGTTAGAGGTGAATAATTATATCCTGTATATAGCTATCTTGAAACTATTTTGCCCACAAATGTAGATTGCGAAAGATGTTTTTCAGCGACAGCGTATATTCGCAACAAAATGAAGGCTCTTCTATGAAATATTAGACGCTTTGATCTTTTTAAAAAATTACTTAAAACAATGAATATAATGAATATATATATTTTGGACACTAATTATTATTCTTAAAAAGGGAGGTATTTGTTTCTTCACTAATGTGTTTCTGTATGTATGTATGTAGACACAGATGAATTATTATTATTTTTGTTAATTTATGCTATTTTATTAATTTTTGTTCTATTTTTATTTTATAGAATGTGTATTGTGATAAAGTTCAAAAATTAATGAAATTTTTAATAAAACAATGGATTTTAGTTTTTATTTATTACGATATCTAATATTTTATATAGATATCCTATATAATTATTATATATAGGATAATAATTATATAAATAATATTTATATAAATATCCCGATTCCGGTATTTCTAGATCCCAAATTGCCCCGAAAAATCCCGGGATTTTTGAAAATCCATTCCGTTTGGCATCCCTATTAGCAATCTGGA
>QOCX01000519.1:34065-68693 GCA_005959815.1 Sarcophaga bullata
CAGTCATAAAACTATTATTCTAAATTGTGAAAGAAAAGTTTTACAGTGTAATTAAGTTTTTAAATAAATAAAAGTTTTATTTAAAAAAATATCAAATGAATACCAGTTACTTTAATACTCAAAGTTAACGTATGCTTTTAATTTTCGTCCTTCTATTTATATATTAGATTATATTATTATATATTATATATTATTATATATTTAAACGGATGCACATATTTCTATTCGTAACTTAATTGTTTTGAGCAAATTCGTAATTATTTACTTTTACTTTTCAACTTTTGTAGNTAGAGAATGTATTGCCATAAGAAAGATCTATCAATTTCTGGTTTACAAAAGTGAAAATAAATGTAACTTAGAATGAAATGGACTTTGCCATTATATATGAAATAAAAGCAGATTACAGCAGCCTATCCTTTTCGACCACTTTTTCGTTAGTTTCGGGCGATATTGATAATTTCACGAATGTTGGTGTTTAGAAATTTTAAACTTAACCTCACTCTTTTTGAATACTTCTATTGAAATTAAGGCGAAATCAATCGGGTGACTCGTGACATCATCTGCTTGAAACTACAATCGACGCGTTTATAACCCTCAATTGCTGGTCTTATTGAATTGACATAATAATTTTTTCGGAGTCTTCTCCGAAAAAATACAACCCAACGACCAAACAGTCACTTTTTCCATATCAAAACCTTTTTCACATTTACTTCTGAGTTCTCCAAGCTTCATATGTGACAATTTTGCTTGTTAACATTACCACCGCGAAAGGAAAGAACATTAGGCGGTAGCCCCATTTGCTGAGACCGCTGCCGAACCTAAAAAATTTAAGTGCCCGCTATGTTTGTTCTAACAGAAGTGATCATAACGCTTAGAACCTCTTCAAATTTCTTTAAAGTCTTTCCAATACATTAGGTCGATTAAGGCGAGATTGTTACCCCATAATGCTCAAAAGTCATGTTTGAATCACCACTGTTGTAGTAATTTCCTTTTTCTATTTTTACACGTTATTTTGTTGTTAAACGATCCATATTCGTTAATGTAAAATTTCCACATATTACCACAAAGCTAATCTAGGCGCTGGTATACGACACTTCCTTTCAAGATTTTTGATTCTTGGCATTCAAGAACTCCGAGAATTCGTTGAAATTTTGCACAACTCTGATGTCAAACTTCAGATTAAAGAAATCTATGCATCTTCCACTTTAGCTCTTCTTTTTTGTAGAAACCAATTGTTTTATTTACGCGAACCAAAATCGGTAGCATCCAAAAAGCGTCGAGGTGAGAAGATGCCTGAAATATTTATTAGAGATTAAAATAACCACATCGTCCTGTTTTCTCAGGCGTAAATCTCTTTGCAATAAGAACCAGATAATTTCTTAAATTTTGGACAATCATAAAAAAATCGACTACAACCCTAAAGTAGAACTAGACACTTTAAAAACCATAACGTCTGAAATTTTTGGGAGACTAGTAACTAGTAAGATGAAAAAGAGTTATAAAATCGTTTCTATTAAAGTTCTCAATATACTTGTTCATTGTTTGTAGGTAATCTTCAGAAGGATTGTTTAAATCCTGACTTTATTAAAAAATCTCGTTTGCGCACTTTATGTCGACGGCCACTATGATTGCTCATAGTGTACGATTTTAAAAAGATTTCCTCTATTCAGATATTATTTAATTCATTAAATTCGAATCAAATAACATTCAATTGCCTTTACTGTAAGTAATTACTCGATAACATTTTCATATTAGCGGACGCGACTTACGTTCCAGATGCAAATTTTCATCGGTTGCCAATTGTAGCTTGCAGCACTGTATGATAGACAGTAAATCTATCATCAAACTGATCATATTAGTTATAAAACTGTTCATTGTCTGCACCAACCAAGAACTGCAACTTCAAGACGATTGTAATTATAATCAGACGTTGGCACCAATAGCGGCCGGGGCCGAACATCTTCGGTTTTTTACACATATAGGACACAAACATCAACAATGTTCGTTAAACAGAGCGTAAAATATATTCAGTTACTTGTCAGCTTCTAAAGAAGAAGGTTCATGTTGCTTTTTTTCAGGTTTCAATGATACACCCAAAAAATTATTACAGTAGGATTCACTATTTTACAAAGAGATTCACTAATAACAATGAGAAATGATCTCCATTTTTGGAAGAATATTTATCAAGTTAAATACGCAGTCTTTAGGAATTTGGCTCTGTACATTGTTTCTGTATTTTCCACTACATATACATACATATTATTAGGTTACACTTGAAAATATTACTAACAATTTTCCTCTGGGTTATACACATGCCTGTCGCAAATAAACTCACATTTTATTATGTTATTTGTGCCGACACCTGATTATAATCGATCCATGACGGCTTCAATTAATGTTCAATTATACGGTGGATAATGCGTTGAAACAATTTTATTTTTTACACATGATAAATGAATGAGTAAAGGTTATCAGGGATATTTGGGGATAATTACCATTATAAGCGTTTCGAATTTTTTCTTTATGCATGAGGATTTATTAAATATAGGGCCGACTGGGAAGAAATCATATTTGTGTGTATAATGTTTTTATAGATACAACTTCTAAATAGTGAAGTTTGCACAATTGGTTTCTTCAATATTTTTATATTTTTTACTATCTTGGATGCCATTGATTGTTGTTTACAGTAAAAGCACATACAAAAACTTATTTATATAAACCGTACGTAACGAGCAATACAGGACGATTGTGTATGGTATAGACTTATCATTGTATGACGTTATATGTATTTGTTGTGTGTGAAGTGGTGTGCAAGAATGTTTTTCAATAATGGGATGTCAGATACTTTAACAAACTTTTTACTACCATGTTTTCATTGCACTTGTTCGAAAGCATAATAACGCCTTTGCTAGTTTTTTTTTTATTGTAATCCTTTTCCTTTTATTCCCTACTTTTTCGAAACTATAATGGATTTATAAAGAGTTTGAATGAATTGCTATTCAAGTAAACGAAGTTCATTGTTGACTGGAAACTACAGAACTTAACAACACAAGTGAAACTTTAATTATTTTAAATTATTATGATTTCGATATCGAATTCGTACTTGTCGGTTAATAAGATTATAAGAAATATTCCAAGAGATATCAGTATTATTGAAAAAGAAATTCGATAAATTCGATAAATTTTCTCTTTTAAGGTTAAAATGCTGACACCAATTATTAAAAAATAATGGATAAAAAATAAAATAAAAATGGGCCAAGTCGTCGAAACGCTTACATAGTTGCATTAAGTTCTCCGTTAGTGAGCAATAAAGCGATTTTAAGACTTTATTCAACAGCTAAACCAGTAAGTAAGTGCAAGTGCTCCATATTAAACAAGGGCATTGAGAGAGTTTAAATGCAAAAACGTTGACCGAAAAATCTACAGTTTCAGCAAAGAACAAAAACCTAATGTCCAGTCACATACGGACAGCAACGAAGTCTTACGTCTACAAAAATTCTTTCATCTCTAAATTTACTAGGGAACAACTTATAGCTTTCCTGGCTTTACGATAAGACACTACCACTAAATTAACTAAACCTCCTCCAACTTACCCTAGAGCAAGAAATTCGAACTCTTTAACAAGGAAATTCAATTTGTCAATCGGAGAATATTCGTTTTACGTCACGTCGATTAAACGTGGAAACATGTGTAGATGAGACAAAAATTCAGGTTAAAACTGAAAATTGTCATTAGTTACGATTAGTAATACTTTTTTAATTTTTCTACTTCCTGCTTTTAAGAATGTTGAGAAGAGAAGGGCACTAGCACGTGAGGTGAAGGGCAGACCGTTCCATCTCTTGGGACCCATAGCTGCTAAGGAAGTTATTATTCGGAGTGCCGATGACCAAAAGGTAAGTGGCCACCTCATAAGCAATGCAATTCTTAAAAATATCCCCGAGTTCCAGAACTCATATAAGATTTACCTTAAAATCCTTGGCATTCACGAATAAAAACGGACGTTGAAACTACATTCTTTAGGGACCGTTTTCAAAATTGCCATAACCTCTGCTTCAAAAATACTACAGTGGTCAGGCAGCCTATAAGAAAGTTTAATATCAAGGCTCTTAATAAAGATACACTCTGACCTCCATCTTTAAGCCATCAGTGTAAACTTCAATGTTCTAAAATCGAATGTTCAATTGAGAAGATTATATGGAATCATACAATCGATCATAGTGCGTATGTCTTCCCAGAATAGCAGTCCATATAGCATATCCATAGTCAAGATTGAGCCTGGATTCCACTGCATTGAGTCGTACTGCCACCAACTCAGCATTCTGCCTTAATAGGAGATTAGAGGGGAGCCACTTAAATATAACAAATAATATCTTGGTTGTACCGGAACAAAGCGCACTTGCAATCAGAACAGCTGACTGTCTGCGTACTCTATCTATTAGTCAACAGTCTTAGCGCACCGTCCACCAAACATGTATCCTGTAGAGCAAGGTTAGCTCCACCACACATACATACATACATGCATCACATACTGGCATACATAGCTCCAGCACGGCCCGATATTTCAGTATGTGATGGTGGGTCTGAAACCCCAAATATTGTCTACGGTCATTAAGCAAGTTTAGAGTGCTATTATCGCTCTTCTATCTCTGATAGCTTGGGATCAAGAATGGCCCTCAGATATTTAACTCACTTGGATATGGAATCCCATCTAGATGATACCATAATCGTACACATAACCAGCAAGAGTGAGAGAACACCACCCTGTGGTATCTGTCTATTCACTACACTTGTCATAAGCCTCACCTAAAGAGGCATTACAATAATTTGGTTAAAAGTTCAGTAATGAACTTCGTAATAGACTCGCTTAAGACCCGCAACGAAAGCCTCCGAATGAACATTGTTAAAGGTGCTCCCACGTCAATGAAAGCTGAAAGTGTGTAATGTTTATGTGCTTGAGCGTTCTTAGTGTTCCCCACCAAGGAGCTCAATGAAGTATTGTTTTGAATGAATGAGCTCTGAAATGATTCGCAGTGCATATCGATGGTATCCCAGCTTTAGTTATAAAAACGACCTTCGCCTCTCTCCAAATAGCAGATACAACTGAGTACATGAAACAGGCATAGAAGACCCGCTGCTGGAATAATGCCGTCCGTACCTGGTGATTTAACACGTTGGAATGAGCCATTTCCATAGATGTCTCCATAAGTGTTATTTCTGTTCACAATTACTCGGAAAATGTAAGCAGTACTTTAAGAGTATCCTCATTCGATAAAGACCAGGTATTACTACCCGACCTAATAGACTCTATATCACAGTTAGTTTTTGTCAGAAGTTTGCGAACTCTGCAAGCCTCATTAGACTTTTCTATTTCTTCACAAAAATACCTCCAAAAAATCCTGTTCCCCTTCCATGTCACTTTTTTGAATTCGCGCAACTTTTGTTTGTAGCCAGTCCAATTGTTTATCAACTTGTTCATCAGCTTAAACAACCTCCTACATTCGGCCTACAATGCTGAAATTACGGGGTTCCACCACTGGGGCTTAGCTTTAACCCTTGAAACCCTTTATCTGTATTCTTTGTTAGTAGTCATTTTGTAGATATTTGTCAGACTATCCACCGCCTTATCCAGGCTCGCTATGTCATGAATAACCGGAATATTCAGGATCGACAATTTAAATTCCACATGAAATTTAAAGATTGACTCACCTCTTTTATTAGTATCCGTGCTTCCCCATATTCGATAATGAACGTTGGTATCAGCACCAATTACTACAGGAACTCCTTCTTATCTGGTTCCTACCATTTTCAACAGGAAGAGTCTCCCCAACTTCCACGTCTAAGGTGGAATTGGCCTTGGTATCCTGTCGGCCTTGCATACCCTAAGGTATATCTTTCCAAACCCGTAAGGGAAGGGATTCCTCATAGAGGGCCAATGAGGGTTATACCCGGATTCAAACAATCGTGGAACATTTTATTTTCTTGGAATATTTCTGGCTACAAAACAGTTTTATATAATACTTGGAGTTCTCATAAGTAATATTTTTCATTAATTTTTAATTATTAAATTCTAAATAAACTTTTTTAAATTCTGTGAACATAGACTCCAAATATTTTAAATATATTAAATTTTAAGGATCATTATACATATTAACAACTATATAGATGATATAAACGATTTATCATTTACGTCATTAAAATATGTTCTCAACGCCAGTGTTATATCTACAACTGTCTTGACGGGTTTTTCTACAGAAAAAGGTTGGAGGTGGTATAGCAAATTTTTTGGAATTGCTAAATTACTTTCAATCAATAAATTTAAGTAAAAAATTTAATTTTGACTGTGGAGTTTGAGAAACAATTGCAACATTCTTCAATTAAGAAGTTAATATTCGCTAGAAAATGTGTCTCCTAGGCAAACCATACTGCTAATTGGAGCGAACCGTGAACACATCTACATTTAGAGTCAGATTTTTTAAATTAGATTTGACTTTAATTTTTCGTAAAGACCATTTGTTGCATTATCTATATCTATCGCCATAGTTTTTTAATTAATCTGTATTAAAAATTTGTTAATCTTTCCAAAAAAGTTGTAACGAATTATGTTTTTTCCATGCAGTAATAACAATTTTTCAACGGAAATGTCAGTTCCTAAATACAAACATTATTTAGAAGATTTTTTTAAGAAACATGTTAAAAAGCAAACGTTTCTTTATGTAAACTAAGGCTGAAAGTAGAAATTATTAAAATCCTTTAACAAATTTTCGATAAACTGAGGTGTCAAGATATTAATTACTATTTTTGTACACTTTGAGCGGCGTAAATAAAAATTTTCAGCTTTGCTGTCGTTGAAAGTTTTATTAGCTACCTCCCTTTGCGGGGACGAGAACAGTTTATGTCTGACCCATTGAAGAATCTGTTCAGCACTGTTCAACACTGTTAATCTTAGGAGAGCCTTTCTTAAATTATTCCCAATTAGCCGGTCTCAGCGAGCAGGCACGGCGCTCTCCTTGAAGCTAAGACGTCTTAGAAATGAAACGAATAGGCTTATCAGTAGGGTCAAACGGACTAGGAAAGATAGGAATTGGGCTCAACGTACGCTAAGTTTCAGTTCCTACGAAAGACAAATAGTTAAAACTAAAGATATTCCTGGACTAAATTCTGTAAGGATACTGCTTGTACTATAGTTTAGGAGTAAACTCGAAGTCAACAAATTCAGTAATATACAGCACGCCTACTATAGATCGGGGAAACAGCACTAGACCAAAAATTTGGCTTTAGGAAACACGTATTGTAAATATAGAGTGGGCGTTTAATAATGTATGTAAAGACGCAATGCACACAGGTCCGATGAACATTGGCTCGAATGATATGAGAAACGGACGGCTTAAAAATATTTTATCACCTAGAAGTATCTAACCTTCATTGGTTTCATCCACCGTCAGGAAAGAGGTAACAAGGGGTACACAGGAGGGGGCGGTAATATAACCACTGCTATGGGACCTAGTTATAAATCAATCCCTGATGGAAATAAAAGTCGGAATCTTTTAAATGTTAGCATATGCTGACGGCGTGGTAATAATGGACTCGGTAAAGTACCTTTCAATGATCAGCGATCTTGTGGAGTCGGCCCTGGCAAAGCTACATAGGTAGGCTAAAGACAACCGCTTGAGTGTGAACAAAGGTAAAACCAAAATTGTCTTGTTCACTCGAAAGTACAAGGCCAAAAAACGAAAGCAACTGCTCTGAGTCTCTCAAAAGACACAAATTACTTAGGAATCATTCTAAGCTCTAAACTGTCCTGGAAGGGAATACGGAGGATAGAATGAAGAAGACGATGATTGCCTTCTACGTCTGAAAAAGGTCGTTTTGGAGAATGTGGGGCTGCAGCCTCATATCACCCACTGGATGTATACAATGGTTGTACGTCTTATGCTCTGCTACGAGGCATTATTATGTTGGGAGGCTATACGAAAGCTGACCAAAATCCCTACGCTGAACAAGTACAGAGGCTGGCATGGGTATCACGGATGCTCTGAAGTCCAGGCGGCAGGCTAGCCTCAAGGTCATCTTTTTTCTACAACTATTGAACATCTTCCTCCAAAACGTTAAACTGTATTGAGGTTTAAGTTCTCAGATATGTTTAGGCCGTGTACGGTGGGACACGCTTCAATGCTGTATAAAACGGAACCTAGTCAATCAAACCAGAGACTGTATTCGGAAACAAACAAAACTCACACTCCCACACGGGAACAATAGGTTGCTGACTCTGTCTTCGGCGACGATGATATAGTGATCTTCACGGATGGCTCAAAAATGAAATCTGGAACTGGATCTGGGGTCTATTCCGATAAACTGGCACTGAACAGATCATACATACCATCTAACCAGGTTAGCGTATTTCTTTGGCACGAATGGTTGAAACCGTTGAAGACTTCCTTCGAACTTTATCTCATGTGTGTGTGTTAAACACAGGAACTGGAGTCTTAGCTCGTCAAATCAAAGAGCGTCACAAGTTGCATGGACTCTACACCATATACGTTGACACAACACCGGCCTCTACTGGGTTCCGGGCCACTGTGGGATAGAGGGAAACGAAAAGGCAGACTAACTGGCACAGTTGGGAGATGTCTGAGGATGAGATATAGAGGGGCTAATAAGCCCCTAGAAGAATACCTTTCCAAATTGGAAAAAGCAGCTTGGAGCAGCAAGCAAGCAGCAAAGCATAGTTGCCGAGCTTTAAAACTCCTGTTTCCGGCAGTGAACAATAGGAGAACCAGAGACTTACTTGAGTTCGACAAGAGAACGGTTCGCATTCTAATAGGACACTATGCTATTGGGAACTTCGCTGACAAGCTCGGTCTGCTTCGCCAGAATTAGTGCAGAAGCTGCCATGACGTAGAGGAAACGGAATCCGGAATTCAGAACAGACGTCATCGGTTTTGGGTGACAGAACATTTGAATGAAACTGGCCGGTTTCATGTAGATATCGGACTGGTTCTCACCCACCCCTGCCAAATCATAACAAGACTGCTTACATCACATTGGGTAACACAACGTGTATATGGGCCATCGAGTGAACTTGCCTATGAACGGCAAGCTAACCGCTAACCTAACTTTATAACTATCTATAGTGAATAGTTTTATTTGTTCTGTACATACAAACAAACAGTAATTTCCTTTTATATTGTTGTTTTCTTTATGTCCTTTTTTGATGAGCATGTAAGCTTACTGGGCATATTATCCAGCATGGGATAATCTTTCATTCCTGAATATTTTATATTCTCTTAATGCAACCAGATCACTTTTTATGAAATCACCGAACCAAGTTGCAGTTATACAGACCTCATCAGTGCTGGAATTTACCAGTAAGGTCATCAACAAGGTGCGAATTAATATGGCAAAATATGTTTACTAAATAAGTGCAGATTGAGAAAATTAAAAAATATTTTGTAATACAATATTAAATTAGCAAAAGTGATGATAATTTTAAGAAATTTGGTTAATATTCTGTTTGCCTGAAAATTAAACATTTTAATGAGCTAATTCCCACCAGCTGACGGAAGAAAACGTAATAAAATCGCCAATTACTTCAATGCATTTAGCAACATCAGTAGTCAAAACTTCTATATGCGTATACAACACAACGTAACGAGAGTGTAGGTGATATTCAGCTTTTCTTATGTTAGTCAACAGCAGTTAAAAGTCATTGAGTGTAGGACTTTTAGTGTGAATTAGAATTTTTCCGAAACAAGGTCATAGATTTTAGAATAAAGTTTCATTCGACACTTTAAACGAAATACCTCAAACCACAAGATACGACTGAATTATCCTGTCTTTGTATTTACGATTTAATATTTAACTTTGAGGTTTTAATTGAGATACCGTCAACAATAAGTTTGTCAAGTTCATTTAAATGCATATTTTTCATTAATGAAATAATTCTATCTTAAAAGTCATTAGAAAATATTTCGATTCGATTTTCGATTTTGTGTTCACAGAGTGTGGTCATGTGCACTGCTTTCTGAGGTGTCATCTGTTAGAAATCTGCCGCTGAATAGCATAACTAATGGACGGCATTTTGGACATTGTATATCATTCTGTTGTGACGGCGCAGACTTTGTTCCGACTTTCACTTCGTTTTGGTCATGCCACTGCGGTAGCTTCGATCATAATTCACTTCAAAAATCAAAATGTCCAAAGTGGGAAAAAGAAATTAACATAAGGAAGATCATAACTATTAAAAATATGTCGAAGACACAGGTAATGGTAACAACAGATTTGAAATTTTAGGTAACTATGGGGACAACTTTCCTGAACTCCTTCTGGACAGGGCTCGAGGACACGAAACAACGATTAATTAGTTAATAAGATTTATACTCCTCCTCCATATAACAGGATGGGTTAGAGAATATCCCTGGAAAGGTAATGTAGAGGGGGGGGGCTACGTCCTCAATAGGCCAAATCCACTCAAGGTCCAACAAAATTTTAAAAATTTAGAGCAAAACGACCACAGCTACAGGGGAGCTCAGTTGATTAATGATTTTATAATATAATCAGCAATGGTAAAACATGAAATTTTCTCGAACGATAATAAGAAAGTTAGCACAAAATTTTAAATTACAACAAAAGGCGATAATTACGATGTACTTCGAAACATATCAAATTCAACATTGTCTACTAATCATTATTCAAACCTTATATCTTAATCGAAACCTTTATTTATGTTCTGTATATCTAAAACCTAACCTTCCGGTGGCAGTTTTTGAGGAAGAATTTCACTGTATACCAAACTTTTCGGTACCGTTCCTTAAACTGATACAAGGACTCGGAACCTAGAATCTACCTTTAAAGTCAATCCTAAGGCCAGGGGCACGGTGCTTCGTATATCGCTGGTGAATTTTGTGATACCCATTGTCTGAGAGACTGTTTATTTCTTTCTTTTTTGAAGGAGATATAATATCCCCACTTCGATATCCTTGTCCAGTGTAAGGTTTCTCCCTTCTTGCGAAAAACAATTTGTTACAAGCCCTAAACAATTTTAATTTGTAACCCAACCTGGATGAGATTGAACATAAATTGCGAAGTGAAACTTCTCATGCTACGTACAAAATCAGAAACAACAAGTTCCCAAAGACCTGGTTGCATGATGACCTCTGTAAGCCCTTAAGACTTTTCATTGCGGCTTAGCACAAACTTTTTAAACATTCTTATCCATTCAACTATGAGCAATTTATTAGTAAAAGAAACAGCTGAGTGAAGGTGGTTGGTCTCACGTAATAATCTAATTATGACAGGAAGATGTTTGAGCACAACCTAAATCCTTCTACCAGGAAGCCTATAATGTCAAGAATAGCTTCAATCTGTCGTGTAAAATCCTGCAGAATAATGACTTTAATACTCAATACCTAAGATTCCTGAGTCTCACCCGCTCAACGCCCACTCTCATTATATATACACTTGCTGGAGAACTATCACCCTTCATGGACAGCTTCTTGCTGCTAAGTAAATCATCAAGGTCAACAACCTCTCTATCATCCAGTTAGCTAACTCAGCTGCAGTTATGTCTTTTCGAAATTTCAATCCACCTTTGGCCAAGAGTGCAGACCATCCTCTAAACTTCGTTTCGTTTTTGACTCCCTACCCGAAAAAAAGGCACATACTTCGACATATAAAGCCAAAACCACTTTAGCTGAAGTTTTACATAAGTACAGGAAGAAATTCTTTAACAGCTATGCCACAGATGCGATACTCAATAACATTAATGATTTTGTCGTCATTGATTTCAACCACTGTGAAAAATATAAATACAGAACCACCCTTGAAGTTTTCAGTATGTTCGCTGAGCTCTTGACTAATCGTCATCCCAGAAATAAGGATAAATTGTTTGCCTCCATTTTCCCCAACGTTCCCATAAAAAATAGTACGCACGAAATTAGAGTTAATTAAAGCATATAAAGCATATGAATACTTGGTTAAAGAGACGATAACATGGTTGTTGGTACAAACATGTGCAGAAACTAGGGATGCCAAACGAAATTGATTTTTAAAAATCCTGGGATCGCGCAATCCCAGGACTTTTCGATTAATTTTTTAAAAAGATCAAAGCCTCTAATATTTCGTCGAAAAGTCTTAATTTTGTTGCGAACATACTTTGCTGTGGGTTCCCGTTCAATTAGACGATGAGTGATATAGAATATTTACTTAATTATTGCATGATACGCTTGGTGTTATTTAATGTAATATTAATTAATTAATTAAAATACTACGGCATTGTTTTTTAATTAATTCCGAAAATTAATTAATTCGGAAAATCCCGGGACAAGTTTTAAGAAATCGCGAAATTTGGGATTAGCGAATCCCGAAAATCCCGGATTTTTTAAATTCGGAACTTCCCGACTGGCATCCCTAGTAGAAAAAATTACAATTCGTTATGTGATAACTATCGTGGTTAATGAATTTCTTCCCTCTCAAATGTGTAGTCATCTTGTCGTCTTACAAGACTTTAAATGCAAAGATACTTACAGCCGAACTGATGGTAGGTATTCGATCACTGCCAACAGGGTCTCCCATGTCCAAGGGATCTAAACTAAGGACTACTCTTCCTGGCGGTTAATAGAAACCAAAACTTTCGTCTCAAATAAGACCGTCCGTTTTCCCAAAGGCCGAATCTATTTACTGTCGGCTGTCTCTTTCTACATGAAATGCAAACCATTATTTCGATACGATAAGTTAAAAACAGGGAAAGCATTTTATAATCTTCGAAGACCCACCTACTATAGTTTCTGCATCAAACTATTGGATGTCACCCCCGATCTAATGCAGGTCACCCACCCCGATATGAAAATACAGACTCATTAATTGAATGCCTTATTCAGTTACAAAATTACAAGATGGTAAAAAAAGGATTGGGGAACTTCGTTGCGAATATTACTCTGAACAACCTTTAATACTGTAAAACGGCGTTTTGTCAGACATAGAGGAACTTATATGCACCCAAGAATCTTTGTTGTATAAAAGCAGTGAATGTAGATTAAATAGGGATTTTGCCGTATTTATAGGTAAGCATACTATTAAAGGCTTTACTCTTTCTGATTTTAGTGATAAAGACATATGTTTTATTACCAACGATGACAAGAGTCAAGTAGTGTGCTACTTGGTGCATTTACAATTAACAAGCAACGAAAAAAGACTGTAGGAAAACTATTAAAATTCAAGACTAAGCCTAACTAGTAGAATACTTAATACTTAATTTATTATGTTCTTCCGTTGCAAATTGGTGACGAAAGTTTTTACCAACGAGGCCCACTACTACCTTACATTGAGAAATTAAATGGATCTTAGACTACCTTAAGGACGAACTTCCCTGGCTTTCATGAACTCACTTCACCGGTCCTTGGGTATCAAACGCAGACATACTTACATGCATACATACATAATTGGTTATTACAACCCTTCAGTCAGAGTTATGGACCTAGGTTCTCACATTCACCGAAGAAATATTTTTTTCATATTTTCGTTTTGATGTTTGACCTGGTGTTTGAACCGTGGCTTTACGTCTAATAAGCCAACACACTACCTACTAGACTACGGCGACGCAGACGCATATGGTATATCGCCAGTGAAAAGCTTCCACCGGATTCTGATGGGATAAGACTACTTTATTCCCATGGGAGATAAAGTATCTCATCAAAACCAAACATTTAAGCTCATCAGCCTATTGTCATTTCTACTTACAACGTTTAAGAAAATCATGGGCGTCTACAGTAGGCCCCACTAGTTAAGAGGTGTTGCAATAATGTGCAACAAGAATCAATTGTTAATTCCACGCTTTAATTGGATATTGCTTTTTTGAAAATGTGTTAAGATAAAGGCGTATCAAATATTTTGAAAGCGACTTTACTGTGGGGCACTAACCTACTAAAAGCCATGGAAAGAAAATACTATATGATGATCGTTTATGCAGACGATGTGGGCTTAGCAAGTACAGGCAAAGATCTAAAATTACTTTCTGAAATACATAACCACTAAAGCGGGAACTGCTCTTTATTGCCGTAGGAGCGTAATAGGGCTAGGGAATCAATTCATAAACAGTCTGCAGTTTGGTGGTTGGTTTTGAGAAAAGGATTGCAACTCTTACTATAGCATAAGATCTTCGATTTGCATCATCTAGCACTGTTTACAATGCGCTTTCGATCGATACTGGTTTTCCAACGAAAAGATATTCTATTATGATACCGGTTTATACCTTTCAGAGACCGTTATCCAAGTATTCAGCAATGGAGCCAGGTCACGCCACAAAGTCGGATGTGGAATCTTTCCGGAACATTTAAATCTAAAATTATTCCTTGCACTACCGGATTACTATTCAAGTTAAAATAATGGCTATAAAAATGGCCACTGTGCTAATTTGATATCAGAGTGAATCGACAATAAAGGGGTGATTAAATCTCTAGAGTGTTAACTCTTCATCTAAAATTATCCGGAAATTTTGGGTGTGTGTGGAGCACATAGGGAATCATTCGACAGTCAGCCTTATATTTGTTCCTGGATTCGTAGAAAATAATAGCAAAGCAAAGAAATGGTGTCCTACCAACTTCAATCATTTGCAAAGGAAATATGACACCTGACCAGAGTCTAGCTTAACAACGTAATAGCTAACGGTACTGTGGCCTCTGGGTACACTACCACGTTGGCAGAAAATAATTCGCTACACGGGACGAACCTCTTTTCTGTCACTGTCCGGCACTTGAGAACCTTAGACAAAGAACGGACCGTGTCTAGCTGAAGATGTTCTACTTTAATAAAACTACCGCCATTTCTGAGCGTTACAAGCCAAGTTTTATAATTGTTTAACGTAATTGTAATAAGTACCAAAAAGTCGGTGTTACAATGAAATCTTATAACGCCCAAGTACGCAAAGCTCTGCAAGGCAGACATGTCAGAAAGACCTCGGATCGTATTGTATAACCTTAGTTTGTATACGACATTGACATAATATACGGATGAAAATTTGTCAGTCATAGGACTCTTTTCGTTTTTATTAAAGTCTAACAAAACGCTTAATAGCGATGGAATTTAACGAAATTAATTTTTAATTGAATTTTAAAACTGTTTTATATATAAATTTTAATTTTTTAATTTAAATTTTTAATTTTAAACTATTCACAAAAAGGCTACTACAATCACATAATGCTTCCTGCAATATTTAGCTCATATAATTTGGTTTAGTTACAGCCGGATCCCACTTAAAAAGTTAACACAACTCAGTTTTGTAGTCATTAAAGAAAAAAAAACTGTTTGGATTGTCGATAAATACACGGCACTATACACGATAATACATTTATTTTGATTGTCGATAATACACGGTATCTTCAAATTTAATTTGACTATATTGAAAACATCGAATTGAATCCAGACAATTGTGCTTTGTTAGATTATAACGTGATTCTGAGTAATATATCTTCTTCATCTTTGACGACTTAGAGCATATAAACAATCTTAAAAATTATTAGTACATTCTGTCTACTGGATATTTGCTTAAAAATAAAATAAAAACTTTTTATTAAGAATATATAATTTAATGTACATATACAATACTTTATTTAAAATTATTATTTAATATAATTTGCTAACAAAACATTAATTTTTCTTAATTTTTAATTTAAAATCGTTGTATTATAAATCAAATCTTATATTAATAATTAACTATACAATATGGTGTAATTAAATTAATTTTATTAAAAATCTCAATTCTTTGTGTCCTTATTTCAAGCATGTGGTTGTTATTGATATTATAGTCTGGAGTGCAGAAGTTCTTAGTCAGCTTGTACCAACTGCTATAATACAAAGCAATACCTAATTTTTTATTGGATAACTTCCTGCATTACCTCTTAAATGTGAGGCCGATTTTGAAATACACTTTTAAAGCATATACACAGTATTAAAATCTAGATTCCGATCAAATCTTATAAATTTTAACAAGATTTTCCATACAAAATAAAACTACATCGTCACAAGATTTTGGAGCAATCTAATCATGGTTCGTAACACAAACCTAGTTTTTTACAAGTTTACAGAAATATATTACATTATAATCATTAAAAATTTAGACAAAAAAAAAATATAGTGTTTCGATTAAATAAACAATTAAATATTGTTTAGTATCGAACACTATTAGAAAATAATGTTAACAAATGTAATCGTACTCAATATATAACTTACAAGAATTAGTATAAATTAAGAATAATTTGTATAATTACTTGTACAATACAAATACATATTAAAAAATGAAAAATAATGTACTCTATTAAAAAAAATGTTACGATTTGTGATTTCAAAACAAGCACACAAATTTAAATTATTGCCCTTTAAAAACTTTAGTCTTTTACTCCTTCTCTGTAACGATAATTTTTATCAAGAAATGGAAAAACTTACAGTTTAATGTCGAATCAAAACGACAGATTTGAGAAATTTTATTAATTACATTACTTTCTGTGAGTTTTTGTCAGAAGACTATTGGCAGAGAGCACCGAAGATAATATTTGTTCATGTTTCTTTTATATTTAATACCTCAAAACTCAGGTTGTAAGTTTCAAGCACTCGCCTAATAAGACAGCCCACCCCTAGCGAGACTATGGCATCCGACAATAATAGTAAATAATTAATTCTTAACTTCCGGAATTGTTGATCTTATTTGAAATTAGTAAACTTTAAGGCCGGTGTTATATTATAATTGGAAGAAGTAAGTAAGTATTTTTTAAATCAAGATTAAAATTTTACTTGCTGTTATGTAAAAAACTAAAACCGACAAAATGTAATTTCCACAAAACAAGTCTAATACAAACAAGTAAAGAAAACAAACAAAAAATAAAAAAAAACAAAATTACATAACAATACAACCACTGGATTCGTTATGATCTAAATTTTGATGATGAAAGGAAGGACGTCTGGAATTTAACATTGATTGTTTTGTTAAAGATGTGGAAGATTTTTTAGCACTTTCTGTACTTAATTGACGTGATAAAATATTACGTTTGTCTTCAGCAGTGTATTTGTCGTACACCCAATTGCCATTACTTATATTACCAACGCTAGAGTAAGCGTGACTGTGGCTTTGCAATGTATTGTTAATAGGATCTATTTGATGTTCTCCGCTTTTTGTCGACTCGTTGGCGTCGATGTTATCAGAATTTCTGTTAGAGTTTAAAGCTTGAGTACTTAAAGTAACGCTGTTGGATGAGCTTGCGGGAGATGTTGGTGAGGAGGTTTGTATAAATTGATCCAAAAGGTAAATATGAGGTTGTAGTGATATCATAAAAGGACGATAAACACATTCAATTTCCAATGACCATTGCGCTACTTGCTTTAGTGATGATTGTATGCGAGCGCAGGACGGCAGCGATTCCGAACGTATAACAACATTTATTATGCGCCCAACTGAGGCAGCATCTTGAAGTAAGATTGAGAGAACTAAAGCAAAATCAATACAGTTAGCTTCTATAAATAACTGTAGGAGATAACGTAATTTAATTGCCAGCTTCTCCGGTACGATTTTCTGTTGTATTTCGGTACAATTTAAGCCAAGTACTAACGAAGACGATGACATTTCGTCGTTTACGGAATAAAATCTTCTGTACATTGTGGTATTATCAAGTGACGTTTGGGAATTGGATCGAGACTTACTACAATCACCGTTTTTTTGCACTTGATCATGCCCTGGTTGCATTAATGTAGTACTAGTATACTGAAGCTCCTCGTTCTCTTTAATAGCTGGAATGTTAGTAGGCATAGTAATGTTGCCATTTTGAGTACTAGTGGGTGTATCCATTAATGCCAAACTAAAGTACCCAGATTCTGATGTTTGGCTAGAGGTGTGAGGTAAGTTAATTTGCTTTTCTAACTGGAATCGCTTTTGGAGTTGATTATAATCATGATCAGACTCTTCTGAAGGCGAATACAGGGATGCTGGAGTTGGTAATTTTAATTCTTCATGCAGTAGATTTATAGCAGTTACATAGTCTTCCAAACGGGCCGCTTTTTCTACTTCCTGCGATAACCATGACACAAGTTGGAAGTCTAAAAATGCATTCATAAATCCTAATTCGATAAGTTTGCAGTTTTGCAAGAGTTTACGAGCATGACGATGCAGTATGGATTCGATGCAAAACGTTTCACGTCTATCATTTTTTGTGGAATTGCTACGCTCAGATCTTCTACGCACGATTGCAGTCGGACCACCTGAACTGTTTGGACTTGTGCCTTCAACATTAGGGCTGGCAATAGCCGCGGCCATTTTTTCTTTTTTATCCTTCAATGTAGTATTTGCTAACACTGTGGTTGAAAAACTCCGCTCTCTTGCTATGGGTCCTAGAACTAAGTTGAATGCGTCTGGATTTTGATTGACCTGCGACTGAGATTGGGAAGGTGGGGCTATTTTTACATTGACTATCATTGATGAGCGTGGAGAATCGATTTCATTGGGATCAATTGCTTTCAGGAAACGTATCAGATCTTTTGCAAGTTCCCAATTACAATGTTCAAGAGCAATTTCCAATAAAAGAGTTGCATACTGTTTGCTAATTATAGATGGTTCGAGATTTTGTAAGATTATCAAATAACTTGCAGCAGTTACAAGCTCTTCAGATTCTAAACATTCTTGAAATAAATCCTTTGGCTTTCCTGCCATCGAAAATAAGTAAGGCCAAAGCGCAATTTCTGTTTTACGAGCGCACTGCACTATGGTTTGAAGATAAACTGGAAACTCTCTGATAAAATCGAGAATACTTGGTAGTAAAGCATCAGGTATTGGCTCTTTGCTTGTAGCCTCTTCTTCCAACACTTCATGCAGCAACAATTCCAGCGAGTGTGGAAAATAAGGAAGACGACGGCATGATTGAGCTATTTCCCATGCACTATACCCTAAGTTGCGCTTGATCAGTTGCCTTAGAATCTTATGTAAATACACTTGCGATTTGCGTTCCAATTGTGAAAAAGGCAGAGAAAAGTGCGAATTCGACTCGTTTGTATATAAAGTTGTTTCATTCTCCACGCCTAAAACAATTACATTATCAAAAAGTATAACTAAAGGGTAGAGTTTTAAAGGAAACGATAGCATAATGCGTTTAGACATAAATGTATGTAATCGATGGGGAGCTTCCCTTTTCTGTTCATGTGTTGGTGGTAAGATTGGCAGCCAAACGCGCATTCCATGTACGCCAGAAAATAACCACAAGCAATCTTTCATTGGACTAGACTCTTGAATGGTATTGGATAACCAGAAGCATTCTACACACGAAGCAAGGCAAGACGCCATAAGTGAATTAACAACAGTGTTACTATTATCTCTTTGAATCATAAGAATACGCCCACATACATTTACAATTATAGTTTCCGCTGCATCATTGTTACCAGGTACGGCTAAAACCTTAGTAGTCAAGTCATTGCGTAAATTTGTAACAGTCAAAGAAACTATACAGGCAGGATGTATACAAATACTCTTAACATCCACTTCATAGACACAATCCGCCTTTAAAGTATAGGCATCGCATTTCCGCATTGCAAATAATGTTACAATTCCATCCGCTGTAAGCACTATCAACTGATCGCGAAATATATTCAGTGATATGATTGGCGCCCTCACCTGAATACGATTACCAAATTGGTTGTCAAGCTTGCATTCTTCAGGATAACAACGGATTTCATCCGTACGATCTAATAAAGAATAGCATCCGCAAACAATAAAACTTTTCCACCATAATAAACCTCCAGATACAACAAAGTCTTTTTCTTGGGATTCATTACCGAATAATTTCCATTTCTTTGTTACCATCGAGTAATGGGCCAAACCTGTCCTTCCTGCAACTGCCAAGTGCAGACCTTCTGAATCTATACTTGAGTAACGGATAGGCCAATTTGTAGCTGCGTATGTTTGTGGTAATTGTAATACGGTCCAATATTTACTTTCAGACAATATACTTGATATATCCATTGTATTTTTAATTTCCACGCAATCATCGCCGGTTTGAATAATATCTGGAGCTTCTTTATTTGTATCATTTTTATTATTTGGAAACACAAATTTACCGCCAAAATAGATCTTTTCTAAATTATCACCTTGATTTAAATACAATGTGTCATCGCCTAAAAAAAAAAAAAAGAAAATTTTTATCTTCGTTTCGTTTATAAAATGTAAGAATTTTTGTGTTCTAATTAGGCCAACATAGTATATGAAATATATATTAAGGGCAAGAACTTTGGATATGTTTTACAGAATACTTAAATAATCATGACACTGCTATTATAAAATAACAATCAGGGCCATTTTTGAGATTTAGTTTAAGATTAATGATCAAGTTAACTTTAATTTTCGTATCGAATTTTTGAGTTTACTTCATCTTTACTTTATTTGCTAACTTTTACTACCAAAGTTGGTGGTTTAAACTTACTCAAGAACCGCTGATAAATTTTATTTAATTTAAATTTAATTTAAGTGATAGAAAGCCGAATAAGACAAATAATTAAGTGATTATGAATTATATGAAACCCAGCTTGATAATAGACATTTTCAATTTATTTATTATTTTTCAAAAATTGTTTTTTTCTTTACTTAAAGATAAATCGCATTCAATTTCTTTTGTTCTATTGTTGTGAAAACGTTACCACATTTGCTTTTAAGTGTGACAGCTCTACAAGGTTTAAACTCCCACTCAGAAAATATCAATATCAATCAACTAAAATATCAATCTTTTATGATGCATAAAAATAAAGAAGGATAAACCTGCACAACATCTTAAAGTGGTGCTGTAGAAAAACAATTTAACAAAATGAAATCCAGAATAAATACTGAACATAAGACAGAACCAGGCAAAAATATTTAAAACATATCTTATTTGTTTTAAAAATAATTGTGAAAGTAAATCAATATGCACGCATAAACCGCTCGAAAGGGTCAGATCTTCTCACCGTCTTAAATTAGTTTTAAGAATGGTTCTATATCTAAATCGCTTTTGCAAAAAACAATCCTTTGGTTTCAGGTAGACTGTAATAAGCTCTAGACAGCTTAATAACTTTAAGAGAGCTAACACAAATAGTTAAATCGAAAGATTTTCTCTGATTTCAATAATAAAAACATAAAATATAGTAATATTAACTGTATCGATCAGTTTATTTTACTAACTATAGTGGTAATGGAGATATATTGTACTCCAACTAATATTTTTATATACCTAAACCACTCAAAATTGTAAATCGCGCTACTACACAAATTAAAGCAAAACATTCTCTTACCTTGAAGCAAAATGTGGGGATGCGATGTCATACACGGATTCATTGTTAACATACTTTTGACAAAATTCATCTGGCATACATTACTAAATACTTCAGCAGCTGACTTTTCTTCAGACTTTTTAGCTTTGCAAGTTAAAAATAATTGATAACCTTCTGTTGACCACTCCATTTTACTAACGCACAGAGGATTATCGTTCAACAAATCGACATTTACTCCGAAATCCCAAGAAAACGATGACATTAAAAGAGCACCAAATGTACTCCATAAAGCTAATCCTCCATATGCCCATGATACGACCAATACGCACCCATCAGGACTCCACCTTATTTCGTTCACTTCTCCCAAAGTTCCTGGCATAACCGCAGAATTGAGCGATAAATGATGAGAGAATTCAAGACCACCAGTTGTATCTTCAATAGAATAAACAGACACATCCGAGTTTAGCCTGCCATAAGCCAAAAGACGAAACTTATGGTTAACACTGCACACAGTTGCGTCCTCTATTTCTGGGATCCATAATCCGTGCATATTTTCAGTTTCGAATCTTAGATGATCCGCTATTAAAAAGGCTGCTCTATTGTTATTGAATACCGCAGCGCATCCTCCAATAAAAGGAGAATATTCCAAACATGCAATATATGAATTAGGTTTAACATGAGGAATGGTCTTTAAATTGCACTGTTGATTAACGTAAAATTGTATCTGTTTAAGATCAATTACCCCAGTTAGCGACTCTGACTCCTCAATTCCGTCAGAATCCAATTCAGACCATTGAATACGCATAAGTTCACATTTATCTGTCGCAACTAATAACTCTGTCAGGCTGATACAACATATCGTTGACACAGTAGATTTGAGCTGTATGAGGCATACCTCCTTTAATGTCAATTTCGGTATATTCTCTTTAATAAATAATTCGGCTGAATCTCGTTTCAAACTATATGTTGGCGGATCAATTTGTTGAAAAATACCGTTGCCACTGTCATCAAAATCAACTTGATATAAAAACAAAGCTCCTCCAGTTGTAAGCACAACCAATTGACGTGAATCCGGTTTCCATGTAACCGCCTTGTTTTCCCCGTAACTCACAACTGACTCAACATTTCTGCGATAGTAAACAATGGGTACAAGTGGATTAGCGTACCAAATTCCTAGAAAATCTCCACCTATTGCTGCCAGTAAAATTTTGACTGCATCAAAACAGATATGCTTAATATTATTACTTTCGCCTGGTAAGGCCAAATTGATTGCCTTTGGCCATCCAACTGGAAAATACATTCTGAGAGTTTCTAGAGTAAAAAAAACAATAGTTACCAATATTATAATTCATAATATATAATATGTCATACCTTTTTGAAATTCAGATCAAACCTTTGTCATCCTATTCAACAATTCGTATAAACTTTCCTATATTTTGCATTAAATTATCAGTGATATTAAAAAACTTCACAAAAGAAAACATTACATCAATAATGTTGCCACACTAGCATGTTATAATCATTTTCAGAAAGATGCCATATAACAAATATTTGAAATACACAGAGAAAAATAAATAAATGCAAATTTGTTACATTGCTTACACACGCAAGTGGAAGAACTTAGACATTCACTCTATGCTACTCCCTCAATAAATTGCAGAAGATCAAACGACATTTTTTAGAATATGTATTATTTTGTAGTCGCCATACTCTAGTAGGTAGTGTGTTGGTTTCTTAGACCTTTGAAAAAAAATTTTCGGTAACTTCCTGTCAGCAGATTTCTGGCAAACACTCTGAGAGTAAATAAAATTGACACTAAAATTTTCACAAACATCTGTTGTCCGCCGCTCATGTATAAAATTAAAAGAAATTTATGCGATATACAAGTAGTTTATTCTTTTTTTATTTCAATGAAATAAAACAAAAATATTATTAAATAAGAAATCAAAGAACAAATTTGTTGACTATTTAAAGGATTGTAATTCTTTAAATTCTTCGATGAGTATAAGTAACCATATGCTGAAAATTTTGGTTTGGTACTGACGAGTATACCGTCGGTTGAGGAATACCTATGGGCAATTAATAAAACCCCTCGTATCTTTGTATTAAGTATATTACTATATTGGAATACAAAAATACTGTTTGTTGTTTAAAAATTTTTATTTAAACACTTTTGTTTCATAAATTTTTAAAAAACTGAATTAGTTTCCTTTTACCATTGTAATAAATTAAATACTCATTACTGATCTCTGATGCATATGTTCTACTTGATCATCTCCAGGGCATTTTATAACAGCTTTGTTTCATTTTACACAATTGCTAAAAACCAAACGAAAGTAAAATGAATACAATTATTTGTCTGTCTTGCTCCTACCTTTTTGATATTTAAGCTCTAGCCATAACATTTTTATTTCGCAGACTTGACTGCACCTCTTGTGAAAAAAGAATTGCCAAAATGGTAACAAATATCATTTACTGCATGTTTTCACAACAGGACCCACCATTTTTAAAAGTTCAACTAGTACAGATAAAGCAACATCTGATCAGCCTGAATGAGAGAATATGCAGCCAGCATCAAAGACTAATCTTAGTGTTTCTGTCGCCAGCAATGATACGGCGACAGCGAACATAACAGGAAAAGAACCTAGTTCAAACTAGCAAAGGACTACCCTTAGTACTTCAGAGATACCGGAACATAGTCAAATAAGTATGAAGCCTTCCGCAAAAATGGATGCAATATATAAAATGTCAACTTTCGGAAAGTTGTACACAACACTTTCGAAAGTAAACACAAGTTTTAACAATTGAATCCATTTTACAGATCCGGTACGAGGCCAGCATATTGCAATACCCAATGCGAAACCGTCGCCGCAAGCAGCGCTAATATAATTTAATACATATATACTATACCCTCAACGGACCAAATCCATTTATGATGCTAAGAAAACTCCCCATGTATAAGAGACTGAAGACTACAATAAATATTAATCTATCTGCAACAACTGAACATTTTAGTAAATGGTTAAATGAAGTGGCAAATTTAGTGTGTATCGTGCAAGCTGTGAACCACGTGCTAAAGCGCAGACTGCAACTGGAATGATTCAGCAGTACCCTGTATCAAAGGATACCATAACTTATGCGACTGTCGCTATTTGTTGAGTTTTAAAGTAGAAAAACGTTTGGCTATGGTAAAAAAGATTCATAAATGTTTCTCTTGCCGAAGTATTGGGTATTCTCGAGAGTACCGTAGAAACGCAAACACAATAAACTTCTGCGGGAAGATACAACCAACTACCCAATGCCAACGCAGTCAATTTACAGTATTGGTAGTGAGCCTAGCTGAGACGTTTTAAGCTGTTTCCATGATAATAAAAACTGCTGTTTCGTGTACTGCCTATTCCCTCTATAGTGAAAGCCGCAAAGTGAATATTTATGTTCTATTTGAAGATGGTTTTTCCATAAATATTTTAGATAAAGAAATTGTAGAATGGTCCAATGGTTTTGTGGACGGTCTCCTAGAGAAATCTTTTATGTTCAAAGTACGATTAACCAGTATCAAAAAGAAAAAGGTTCATCTTCTATAAAATATATACGTCGTAAATTTACCAATTCAAAGCCTAACAGATTGTGAAGTACAACATATATTTAAGAACTCGCAGTCAAACTATTAAACCCTATAAAAATATTGTTTCAAAATTACTACTCGATTTAGACTATACTAGTTGGGGCTGCCATCTGATTTGAATATGAATAATTTTAACGGACTATTTGCGTGTAATACGGAGTTAGGCAAAGTAGTATTTGGCCCAAGTAAATCAGTGTCACCTCTTGTCCCATCGTGCCTCTTTGTACGTGTTGAAGAGGAGGAAGAAATCCACAACTGATCCAAGGATTCAGAAAGAGGACAATATTAGAGCGAATAGAATCTTAAATTAATCTACACAGAGTGTTGGAAAAGTGATCTAGTGGATCTACCAGATATTTATTCAATGGCATTAAAACGATTTCAAAGTTTATGGAGAAAGTTGTGGCGTGACGAAAACCGTCGCCTGGAGAAGGAGAAAAGAAAATTCCGATCTGTTTACGATGCAAATGTCAAGTAAATGGAAAGTCTCAGTTTATTTAATTGTTGTCAACCACGCTTTATATTTTTCAAACTGTTAAAATATGCTGTTACTGTGAATATCTGAGAAAAAAAAATAAACGCCGAACATAAAATCGGCCAACTCTATGCAACAACTAGCAAATATGGCAACAGAGATCGATTAATAATCATGTTAAAATTTATTGCTCAAAAGTCAGAGACTAACATAAAATCTTGGCGACTGACAAATTACAAAATGCGTTAACCGCAAAGAAAATCACACTTCTAAAAGCTGAGACATAAAATCCGTAAGTCACGAAGAGATTCTTATTCTCAAGATTGTCAGTTTATAAGCGAGAGGAGCATAATGTAAAGAAAAGCCTAAACTCTATATTGTACTTTCGATACGCTTTATTTTCTCATTCGTAATGCACACATGCATACACACAATACGAATTACATGAGGGCATAGCGTTTGTGGATATTTATATAACAAGTGATTGGAAAAACTTCTAAATGAAAAGAGTTCCACATACCGATAGTGCAACAAAAGAACAAATTCTGTCTGTAATGTATTGTGCGATCCATTATTGAAGTCATTTATTAGATCAATTAGAAAAATGTTGTTAAAATGGGCCAATTGACTTCAATTTTATTTCAAAATTTAAAAGACAAGTCAAATTTAAGAGCGAAGTAGCGAAATTAATGAAGTGTACAAAAACGAAAGATTTTCATGCTATTTTCAAGTCCATACTACTAGGAAGTTTCCAATTTAGAGTAAAAGTAACACGTATATACACGAAACGAGTATATTTTGAAAGACAGCATCTACAAAGGCAAAATTGGAAAAACGTGCTCTGATGGAAAAACATTTGTCCACAGATCCAAAGCAAAAAAACACCCGACCCCTGCGGCAGTCACTTGGTGACATCGTATAAATACCGCAGTCACTTATTGGTTTACACAAACTGACACGGCATAGTCGAGGCAGTCACTTACATCCCAAAGAATAAATAAAGTCCGGAGATGCGTTGTATGCAGTATAAATAATAGGAGATGGGATTCCTGTAAAATCCTGTTGATACTCTAAAAAAGTTTCACGGAAAGTTTCATAGTTTATATTTACATTATATTTCATATTTTTAAAATTTTTAATTTATTTTATTATAATATAATTGCCTCACTGATTAATAAGATGAATGAATCGAGCTTTTGGTTCTTGGAATTATTTGAGCTTAAATAAAGCTGTGAGAGGGTTTTTAAACAGAGTAATCCGTATCAATGTCTCACGCATATATTACTTATTGAGTTTATTCGATTTACGCGCTCTGTGTGTTACCCTCTTAACTCAGTATTAAGGAAAATCTAATGTTGAAATTACGAGTTATTCGATTCCACTGGCGTAGTGCAATTGAATTAATACCTTTGGTTACCTGATTTCCAATAATTCTCGTAAGGCAACTTTCTTGTAATGAATCTAACAAATCTGGCAGCACTACTATTAGAAAGAAAACAACTACGTTTCTTAAAAATCTTGTCTGTTTTTTGTTTTATAATCATTTTTTTTATTATCTTGATGAATGTTATGGGTTTGGATGAGCGACAATACCAAAGATGATTAGCTATAATTGAAATCTATCTAGTTGAAATTTTATGATAATTAAAAATATAATCATTAGCAACCTTGTAAGCAATATTTAGAAACAAAGAAATACTTATCAATAAAGGAGCGCCAAAAATAAAGACAAAACAAAATAAAATAAAAACAATTCTATCATTTTCTGAAAGTGTAAATTAATAATGTATGCAAAATATGATGAAAATTCAAAACAGATTCGCATTTTGCGACAATTAAAAGATATGTTTACGACGGTACCGCAGTGGCGTTTGCGTGAAGTTTGTAAAGCCAACAATTGGAACTGTAAGTAAGACATTCCTTTCGAAATATGTCGACAAATATTTATGTGTATAATAATTTAGTGGAATCCTGTATTGATCAACTAACGAAAACCATGGCTAACAGAGCCTCATGTGATGTTAGAGATGACAAACGATATCAGCAACAAGGGCTGCAACAGCGGAAAGTTGCTGGAAGCGGTGTGTTAAATAAAGATGAAGAACGTGTAGGGTCTCTTATTAAGAAGGGTTACCGTGTTATGATACTAATGCGAGGGCCTCCCGGCTGTGGTAAATCAAACTTGGCGCAATCTTTATTAGTAACTTTTGCTGGCTTAGAAAATAATGGCTACAGCATCGAGGACTTTATTTGTAGTACTGATGATTACTTTTATAATGCTAAAGGCGTCTACAAGTACAATCCGTCATATATACCCGAAGCTCACAACTTTAATCACCAACGAGTTGAAAATAAAGCAAGATCCGGACTAAGTCCGATAATAGTGGATAACACGAATATGCAAATGTGGGAGATGCTACCATACGTTAAATTAGCAGTACAAAATAATTATCTAATTGAAATACTTGAACCTAAAACACCATGGCGATATTCTACAAGAATATTAGCGCAAAAAAATACACACGGAGTTTCACAAACGCGAATACAACAAATTATGGATAAATATGAGAAGTGCAGCGTTGCTTCACTTACAAGGGTAACTAATCTCATATATTTTTTAACATTTTATTACTTTATTTGCATAGGTATTTATTTGTTTAAAGTATTGTTGGCTTTAGTATATGATATTAAAATTACTGTAGATAGTCAAATAATTGAATTTGAAATATTCCAACTAAAATTATTATTTTAAAACTATTTGACTTTATAAATCGTTTTATTAGATATGAAAAATATTCGTAATTTTATTAGAAAACGAATATACCTAAATGTATATATAGTCAGTTCTGTAGAAGACAACAGGCTAGAATTTAATTACGGTAGTAATAACAAAAATAATTATTTGCTGCTTAAGATTATAATTTAATGCAAATGATTTAGTTTTATTCCGAACTGAAAGTTCAGTTCGAATCGTTGATGGCTGACTGGCATTGAATGTGTTAAAATTAATTTAGTTTTTCATTGTGTAAAGTTTAGTAGTACGTAATTTAATAGTTGACAACATTTTTGGCAGTGATGATTTTTTTTAAATATTTCAAGGCATGTTATATTGCATACATAACATACTAATGACATGAATGACTTTTAGTGCATTAAAAATCAAGCTAAGAAAGTGGACGGAAGCGTCACATCGACTATTGTGGAATAATAACACAGTAGAGATAATTACAAAAATACTTTGAGGTGATCCTAATGAGGAAAGAACCACGAATATTTTAAAACTAAATAAGCATTTACGGGACACTGCCTTATATGCACAACAGAACCATATTGTCGTAGTGGGAAATGATGAATACAGAGCAAGCGGTAAAGACATCGAAACGATGGAGCACTTCTCATCATATCGTGACCAATCGTTTATGATGATTTGTAACGTCGTGAAAGTAACCATCTGGTTGGCTTTAGTAAGATAAAGTCAACAATTAATTAGCTAGTTATATAGATTATCAGATAGCTAATGCCCTATCATTTCGTAGTGCTTAAATAGGAATTGGGAACATAACAATTGTAGGAACGGGGAACTGTCATATCCCAATTTTCCCGTTCCATAACGGTATATGAAGGGGTCCGCCGCATTTTTGTAACTCTAGTTTAGGTGATAAGAAGGCCTTACTGTGTTACCTGCTCCTTAACCCAAAGACCTCTTCTGCCATTGTGATCCTTAAATTAGGAAGGAATCCTAATCTAGTGATCTATTAGCTCATCAAGAAATCGACTATTTAGCCATCATCTGTAAGCAAGGGTCTCTGGAACCTTCGCCTGAAAAACACTACATTCCTCCGGGAGTCATATGAGTTCCTTACATTTATTTCCATCAGTGAAAACAGTCCAGACAGAGAGTTTATCCGAACCTATCCAGACTTCACTATCAGATATTACCACATTTGGCGTATAGCGAAGTTGAAATTTAGCTACATGGCTGTCCATCACTCCGATAGGCGAAATAGCCTTACTCCGCCACGTAAGTTGCACCAGATTGCCGAGTAACCCACCCTATATAAACTGACTTTATCTAGCTTATTCAGGTCTTTAGCTTTCACCTTCTTCACATACTTCTCTGTCAGGAACAAGTGAAGTATGACATTCAGAGCTGTCTGAGACGAGCTCCTACTGGCCCTTGTGATCCCGACAGACTCACACCCCTATACTTTCGAAAGAATGTTCTTATAGCTCCTAGTATACAATGCATTCCACCATACAAGTTTATTATTCTCGGTCTAAGTCCGTTGCTTTGAAGCCATGAAAACTACCTTGACCTCTCTTCACCTCTTAGGTGTGTAATATTTAGGAAAACATATACTGAAAGTCTTGCCCAGTAACTGTAGCGCCGGAAATTCTTCACACATACCGGGCGATATATAAAGCTCATGAGTGCCGGGACCTACAATTTAAAGTTGACTCCGAACGACAGTTTTTTGAGAAACTTCATTACAATTTTATTTACCCTCAGAATTTTTGCCACAAATCTGCTGAGAGGAAATCGCCGAAGAAATATTTTCTCAAATTTCATTGTTATGTTTGACCTGGGGCCTTACGTATAATAAGCTAACACACTACCTACCAGGTATTAATAGGAATTACTGGTATTATAGTTTTACATACATACATACATAATTGCCCATTACAACCCTTCAGTCAGAATTATGGCCTCGCTTGTCACACCACTTATGCTGTGTATGTTTAATTTTATACATGAGTGGCGGCATCTAAAGTTTATAGTTGTATATTGTGTAAATTAGAAGAGTTTTAGGAGATGATTTTTCGAAAAAAGCCAATTAGTTAAGAATATAATACAATCCTTAAGCTGTATATATAGCATTGTGATGTATTTCGAACTACTTACAATAAATTAAAATTGATTGTTATTTAAAATCAATTTTTAGAGAGCAGACAGAAGAAACATGAAACCATATCAAGTTTCATGTGCAATGTTTGTTAAAACATTCATTCTTTAAATTTGTAGAATAATTATCATAATAAATCATTTCAAATATAAAGATACTCTTTAAAAGAAAAATTCAGAATTAAGGAACACATTTAAAGGAATTGATAAATTTAGCTAGTGTATAATTGTGTCAACTGATTACACTGGTTGATTTCTACCAATTTATACTTTCAGATATTTGTGAACTTAAAAACTTAACACTTTTTTAAAAATTTTTGAACAAATTTATTTTCTGTCCTTTAGCAAATTTTAATTTGAAATTCACCTTAAATTTTTAGTGTGGTTGCAAATGTATTCAGTGCGAATTGCCTAATATTGAAATATTTCTGATATTTATAAAGCTTAAATTGGACTCGTTAGATTTTAAATTTAATTCATTACTTATTGTTATTTCAGTTTTTAAGTTGAAGACTCAGTAATGTGTGTTATTTTCAAACTTTAACTCTGACATCTTTTAAAAAATAACTTCTTTCGGTGATAAATAAATGCTCTGAGCGTAAATAATTGCCATTAAGAAACTTATCCCATCTGTCGTTCGAAATCGCCTTTAATCTCAGTAGATTCCATCCCTCATGCATAAATTTGACAAACACAACATTACATAATAAACTTAAAATCAAAATTTTTCTTAATTTTTCCGTATAAAAAAATAATTACGTAATGGATTTGAAATACGCACAATGCATTTAGGCAAGTGCTGGAAACTGCAATGTAATTTCAATTATTATTACTCATCCTGCAAGTGGGAGTATTTAAACAATTTTTCAAGTTTCTTGCTTTTATTAAAATCTTAAAACCACTACCCGTCTTTCTGCAAATAGAGATCAATTGAAATTTTTGAATAGTTCATCACTTTTTTTCTTTTTTAAAAGTCATATTAAACAAAATATGATTAATCACTTTGGCGTACAATAGCAGTTTAAAGCCGCTGAGGTATATAATTTATGTTTTGCTGAACATACATTTTGTGATTTGAAATTGCTAAACAATTTCGATTCGATTTATATGAGGATTTGACAAAGTAACATCTGTTAAATTAATTCTACAGTCTGTTTTGCCCAATTATTTTTGGATGAATGGGTACGAGGATAACAAAATTTGAAACGTTATCAATCCACATGAGGCCCAAGAGCGTCCAAAGCATCCCTAGCGAATAACTGTTTGGTGTGGATTGGTTGTTGTGGTGTCATCATCAATACTTCTTTGAGAGCGATGTTAACTAGGCCAGTAATACCAACTTGTTTTCACCTGAATTGAGTGATTTGGACTTCAACGACATGTGGTTTCAGCAGGAACTCAACTCAACATGGTTGACGTGGGAGTAAACAAGGTTCATAGATCAGAACCTGAAAGAATTTTAATCGTGGTTTTCGAATTTCTAAAATTCCTCTTCCAGTAATCTGTATATAATTTGTTTAAAATTGTCTATTATACAATTTTATATAATATAATTTTATATTAAAATACAATTTTATTATAGTAAATTGTATTTTAAACATTAACCGGCGTTTTAAATTATTCTTTTTTAACAATTTAATCTAGCAGTTACACAGACTTATAAAAAGATAGTCAAACAAATGTTTCAAATGTTAAAATTTTTTGTAGTTTGCTTTTATAACCGATATTCTTTTAAAATTTTAAAGAAAAATATTTTTACCAGCTTATAATTTTTTTTCCTTTTTTTAATTATTATCAAACCTATTTGATTTTTTTGCAGATGTTGAAAAACACTAAATATACAAAGACATTACCGCAAATGCGCTTACTTCCGCCCCTCTGTACGGAGGAAAAGGGTGAAATTGTACATGATACTGTCCAAAGGGATAATTCATCGAAAAAAGAAGAACCTCAAGTATGGGATTCGTTTCAATTTAATGCACCAAAGGAGCAACGTACAAATTTTAAATCCAGTAGATCACCGACAAAATCTATGGAGCGGAACTTGTCCCCTACACCTTCCACACGTGATGTTTATACTCTGTTAGAACAGAAGACTTCAAATGTTTGGAAACCATTTGAATCGGAATCTGCTGACTTTTGGGGCATAAAACCGCCACCTCAGCAAAATGATCAGTTAATGAATGAGACAGACAAAGTAACCGGAGGAGAAAAGTCATTGTTGGAATTACTTAGAGAACCCTGTGAGGATGATGCTATAAAGGATGATGAAAAACTAAAACCAAATGAAAAATCTATAGAATCAATTGTTTTTGAACGTCATAGCATAAATTGTCCTAAGGAAAACGAAGCGTTTGCCGCACTGCGTCAAATTTATCCAAATAAGAGAGTGTCTGGCTTATGGGATTTGTTTATTAAATGTAATGGTGATGTAGACTGGGCTGTTGATATTTTACTTAAAGAGGATGAGTTGGAAAAAATACGAGGTGACGATGATTTTATTTACCAAACAGAAGATGATGACGTTTTTCAATGTTCGTGCAATAACACGAAGGAAGAAGTTATTGAAGGCGTGGAAAAAAGCAATTCCAGAAGCAACATTGACAGCAATTTCGAAAGCTTTTTATCTTCATTAAATACTGCAAACGCCAAACCTCAACGTCAAAAGACTCGATTTGCACGTTCCAATCAAGTGACAAATCCTGCGCTATTAGAGGTGAAGGGCAATATTGAAAACTGCTTTGTTTTAGGCGATGATCAATATTCAGATCACTTACTAAAAATACGAAATTTTCGGAGTGGGTTAAATTCTGATGTAACTGCTTCGCCAGATCCAATGACAGGAGGTTGTGAAGATTCAGGAAATCAACCTGGAAATTCTTTAAATAAAAATGAAGACAATGGTGATTATATCGGTATCGATGATGATGAAGGCGAGGATGATAATGATTTGAATGAATTTAATGAAGATATGTTAGAGATGTCATTAGGAGAACAATTAGTTCAGCAATTAATAGATAATTTTAGGGATGAATCTTCTTTAGAAGATCATATGTCTTCCACTTTACCGCTAAACATTAAAGTTTTTATGCCTCGTACATTGGCTAAGCAGCTATATATGTTATGGGTGGAGTCTGCTTATAATCACATAGAAGAAGAACGTCAAAAACTGGTGCAAGAAGATGAAGATTTTGCTCGACTTTTAAAAAATCCTAAATATGCTGAGTACAAGCAATTGCCAAGTAATCTGCGCGAAATATTAGATATGGAATATGCCTGGAATGTATATAATCAAGACAAGAAAGAACAGCTTGAAAAAGATGATGAAAAATCGGTTCCGCATGATTTGGCGTCACATCTCACTCAAATGAAATTGTGTGAAGCTTTCCCCGACATTCCGCGCGAAACACTTGCCGACATTATGACCCTGAGTGGGAACGACTACAATGCAACTGTAGCAGTTCTTCGTAGTACTATGAAAAATGAGGATACATTAGTATCGACAACACAAGAACATCTAATGGAATGTGCACGTCGAGAACACGATCTGGTAAATTTAAAATTTATTTATTTTAAATGCAAATATAATTAATATTGCTCTAAATACTTAGGTCAGTCAACAGGTCCAACAGCAAGTGGATCAGCGTCAAGAAAGAGTACTCAATAATTGGGACGATGACAAAGTTAGATCATCTGTAACTCCTGTTGACGCTAAACGGTTAGCTCTTCGTGAGTTTGAAGAAAGTCGAAATCTGGCTGCCCATCACTGTCAACTAAAAGCTGAATGTTACCAAAAGGCCAAAGAAGCTATACAAAGTGGTAATGGTGGTGCTGCCATATATTATTCCCAAATTGCAAACTTGCATAAAAAGAAAATCGATATGTATAATCATCGAGCTGCCAATTGCATTATGGATGTTCACAAATATACTCAGAATAATCCAGACCTTTTGGACCTGCACTATTTACATTTAATTGAAGCCTTGGGCTGCTTGGATCTCTTTTTAGATCGTCACATCACTAGTTTGCGTGTAGCGTCGAGAAATTACAAACATGTGTTTATAATAACAGGCCGTGGAAAACATAGTGCCGGCGGCGTATCTACAATTAAGAATAAAGTTAAAGCGAGGTTAAAAGAACGATGTCTAAGGTAATTCACCAGAAATATATTTATTAAATATTATATTATATATTTATTTATTTATTCTTATGTAGATGGAGCGAAGTAAATCCGGGTTTATTGAAAGTGAAAATATTTTCAGGTTCCCGCCATTCTAAGAACATTTGATTAAATCAGGTATATGCTTCTGTAACTTAATTACATCAGCATATACCTTTTTTATATTTTTTATGCTTTTATT
>QOCX01000519.1:68705-91016 GCA_005959815.1 Sarcophaga bullata
CATTACTTTCCTTACATATTTTATTAATCATAGGTATACATTCTATCTAGTGTACATACGTTTAAACTTTTATTTACAAAAGACGTGTATATTACTAAATCAACGATGTATATTATTTTTAATTACGCATTGCAATACCTAAACGTGTCTGTACATTTAAAAATGCAATATATTGTAGAAAAAAATTTTTACTATATTTTTAATAAAAGAAATATTTTATACTAAATAAAGCAATTGAAAATTTATTAAAAATTTTATATAATGGAATACATATGTATGTGGTACATAATCATAAATAGCAGCTATTTACCTTAAAAGCAATAAATAACGAGAATTACCACCTACAATTTTAGTAGCATAGGAGATTTTAGCGAAATTGTAGAGATAGTTTTATTCAATAGATACCTTTTGCATATTGCCGTAAGTTAAATTAAGTACCTTAGGGTACTTTTTTGCAAGCATTTTTCAGTAGAGATGCATTGTATTTAGAGAGAGACATTAATAATTGTGTATAACGATAATTAATGATATTGTACATTACAATGGATAGTAAATCATATTATTTAAGTTGGTATTCGAGAATGCTTTAACTTCAAAATTGTATTTAGCGATAAATTTGACTAAGTTCAAAAAAAATCAAATGGAAAATGAGTTCCTTGGAAATTAATTTTTCCAGTAAAAAAAATAGTCTTATCTCATGAATAACAACTTAGAGAAAATTTTTTAATCTTGTTAATCATAATGCTATTATAACTTGGTCTAAATGTATTAGAATTGCCTTTTAAAGACTAGTATGTACAAATGTAAGGGCATACATACATACATATGCATGAGGTGCTATTAAGTAGAATAGGTTTCAAAAACAGAGGCAACCATTTTTCGATTTAAACGTATTTTATTTATTGATAAAATTAATAATCTAAATTTACTAAAATTTCCCAATATTTAGTTGCAAAGTAATTATTTTTAAAATTTTTCCACATCTTCATGGCATCGACTCGTTTATTTGCGATAAAATTTCTCCCGATATTTCATTCTAAGCAATTTCTATTAAATCCGCTCTGCAATATTTCAAAAGCTATTTACTAGATTTGTATAAAGTATAATTGTTTTAAAAGCTCAATTTGTGCTTATAGTAATTAGTTAAAAAAAATTTGTTTAAAGAGTTATATATATTTTTTACACAAAAAACTCAAAACCTAACATAAAAAGTATACGTCCAGCGATGGACCTTTATATTGATTTATTTCAAATATCTCTTTAACAACGGGTTTGAATGCAAAAACTTCTTTTAAACGTTTTTCATAATATTTCAGATTTTTGCACCAATGGTGCCTAGGGGCATTAGTTATTGCCCCTTTTTATTCCACAATACCCCATACACGCGTTGTGGAGTGGAGTTTGAACCTGTGGACTGTGTAATGAGATATTACTTTTATAGCATTGTATAGATATCATTTCGGGATAATTCGGATTATTATTGCGAAAGAATAGTAAATCGTATTGTATGTCTAAATTAAAAGTGCTCTTTTTAAAATTTATCTTTTAAAACATTTTTTATTATCACTATACTTGGTCATTACAACCCTTCAGTCAGAATTATGACCTAACATCCCACACCACTTATTTTGAGTGTGTTAGTTTTAAATATTAGTTACGAGACCTATAGTTTAAAGTCGATTCCGAGGGACAGATTTTTTAGAAACTTTTCATGACAATTTTATTTACTCTCAGAGTTTTTGCCACAAATCTGCTGAAAGGAAGCCGTCGAAGAATATATTTTTTAAATATCGTTTTGTTGAAAATGTCTGACCTAGGTTTTAAACCGTGTCCTCACCTCTAATAAGCCAACACACTTCCTACTAGACTGCGGTGACATTTAAGATATTTAGATAATGAAATTTGTCCCCCATTATTGCCCCAAACGGAAGATTTGAGGGACTGACAGTGGCCATTGCACTCCGAACAATCATTAAGCCATCTTCATGTTAGACGGCCGATTTCAAGTTCTACAGCTGCAATGCAGTGTTTTCGTTTCGTCACACAAATCTGCCATTTGGTCCCAAAATATTAAATACGCTCATATCAGTAAACAATTTACCAAAATTTATCTGGCTTATTAACATATTTTGTGACATAAAACGAAGTTTTATATCCTTGCTGAGCGAAAACATTTCTTGTGCGGAAAACATGGCTTATATTTCTTCATAACAATTCTGTGACAATTGCGCATTTAATAAATAGTTTTCATAAATAGTTTCGAATAGTTTTTTTATTGCTTCACCGAATTGGTTTTATCAAATCAAGATATCCATTCGATTTTTCTTCACATGGAAAGAAAAAAAGAGAATACGTTTGTCTCCATCTAAGCTGTATTCATACTTTTTTGAGTTATTTTAGATTGTTTTTTGACTTTTTTACAATAAAATCATACTTTTTAAACAAAAATTTTATATCGGATTGGGACAGCATAACTTAAAAAAAATTAAGTCTTAGCTTAGCTTTTTATGGTGGTAATATAATGTTTTTATAAAGCAGAACTCTCCAGTAACTTTAAAATTCATCTCGAAAAGTGTTGTGAACGAGTATTAAACTACCTTGATCGAAATGATATTGCATTTTATTTAGTTAGATAGGTCGGCAAATACGTTCGCATTACAGAGAACAATTTTACAGGTGAGATTGGTTGTGGACTACATGAAACATAAGATAAGATTTGAAACAAAATGCGCCGTTATGTTCATAATAAATCATTTTATGAGCAAACTAAATTGACTTAACAGTTACCAAAGATACATAAATAGGTATTGCTGTACAGGTTTTAGCTGAAGTTTCATAATGTAAAGACATATTAAAATATTGAAAAATATTTGTTAAAAAGTTACCTATCCTTGAAAAATTCTTAAAATCTATTATATCATTCATTTTTGAATACCAATAACATAAAAGATAATGAGTTCTCCTTGTGGAAGGCCACAAAATGTATAAAAAGACCAATAAAAATAAATGCTCCTGTGAAATAGATAGTTCTTGGCCTATGGATTTGCCAATGAAGCACGTATCTCCAACTGAAGTAAAAAAAGAAATAAAAAACTAAACTGCAAAAAGTCCCCTGGTTACGATGGCATAAATGGAAAAGCAATTCAAGCACTTATAACTCTATATTAAGGCTGACTTACTTTCCCTCACAGTGGAATAGAACAGAGATAATAATGGTAAATAAACCGAACAAGCTTTAAAAATATTTGCATCCTATAGAACCATAAGTTTACTGCCTATATTCTCAAAAATATTTGAAAGAATGTTTTTGAAGAGATTATTGAGAGTCTTGGAAAAGTACAACATCATTCCTGATTACCAATTTGGTTTTAGGAAAAAACATTGTACTCCGGAACAATGCCATCGCATCGTTGCATTTATAAGAGACACATTGGAAAACAAAAAATATTGTTCAGGGGATTTTCTGGATGTACAGCAGGCTTTTGATAAAGTATGGCTTGGTGGGATATATTTCAGCTTCAATATGAACTGAATGCAATTGAAACTTGGCTAAACAAATGGAACATCAAAGTCAACAGTGAAAAATCAACACATGTCATTTTCATTACGAGGAGGTAACTGCCCTGAGATATGTCTAAACAATAATCCCATTACTCAAAATAACTGCGTGAAATATTTAGGAATGCATATTGATAGGTGGTTAACGTGGAAGACTAACATCAAAATGAAAAAGCAGCAGTTAAATATAAAAACAAAACATCTATTCTGGCTATTGGGCCCAGAATCTTGTTTGAGTTTAAGAAACAAAGTACTGATTTACAAAACTATCCTGGGAAACGGCCAGCAATTCGAATATTAAAATACTTCAACGTTACCCATCAAAAACTCTGAGACTCATTGGTTTGTATCGAATTTTTCAATTCACAATGACCTTTTCATTACAAAGGTAATAGAAAAAATAAGAAGGTTCAGTGAAAACTATTTAGACAGGCTAATTCATCACGGCAATCCATTATCTATTGCTCTTCTTGATCTTCTTGATTACACACGAAATAAATCGACTGAAAAGACTCCACATTCTGAATTTGCCATTTCGATATTATGTATCTATTTTTCTTATTGTAAATATGTAAATATGTATATACTTCACTACTATTAATTTACAGATAAAATTTGCATAAGTATGTACGTTGTTGGTCTCAATGGAGTTCAACAAATAAATATTAAATATCAAATTTGCTTATTTTCCCGAAGGGATAAATTGTAAATAGTGTTGGAAAAAAATTTGTTTTTTGTAATAATATTGTTGAATATTCTCTGCAAGATACTTTTGCTTGGACTTAATATTTGTAGAACCGCGGAAGAAAGTTAGATATGATCAATTCTAAAAGTTTAAATGAAATTCCAATAATTTAATTTAAGTAAGCAATCTATTTCAATACTGGAAACTTATGAAAGAGTTGTATAACCGAACACATTATTCACTACACTCTTTAATCTTATTTCACAAACGACGGACGAATTAATAACATCAGTTTGTTTAGGTGGCTATTGCCGTAAAGTATCTACTTTTGAGGAACATTCTTTTGTTATTTTTATCTTTAAAAAATCAAACACCATAACGTGCAAAATAGTAAAATATTAAAAAATATTCGACCATACATTCAGACCATCGTCTAAAATTGTTCGCCTTCCACAAAAGGGGGTGAGGTCAAGTTCCCATTTGATAGTTTGTCCATTTTCATTACTTTTAACATATCATGATATTAGTGTATAATACTAAACAGTACGAAGTATTTTCTAATCATTAAGTTCTTTAATAAGTAATAAATGGAAATTCGTTTACGATTTAATTTAAAAATTAATATATTAGTGATTATTTATAAGCATTCGAGACTACAAAGATTTAAAAAAGTGTTACTTAAAATTAGTTATTTTTATACTAAACAGGGTGCCCTGGTAGTCTAGTGAGTAGTCTACTATTAGCGTGATGGTCGTGGGTGTCGATTCTCAACAGAGACTCTGGTCTGTTACACTATACCGAGCGTATGGGTAAAGTTGCTTAGCTCGTAAATAATTAAAATATAATTTGTAATTATATTGTAATTAAAAAATAAAAATAAATAATAAATATTTTAAATATTTCTCTATTTAGTCGTAATTAAGCGTACACGTTAATAAATAGAATAGTTTCAAAATGTTTTCTTTGTGTTCTTATAACCGCCCAACAACACAAAACGAAATTTCAAATGTTTTTAAAACATATTTACTTTATTTCTAAAAAAAAAGGTTAAATTCAATTTACATATTAAGCTACATAAATCAACGTTCAAAATTCTATTAATGAGATAAGTTTTACGTATGTATATCTTTTAGGATAGATAAAAAGAAGTTAATTTGAAAAGGAAATTGCTAAATGCGAAAATATTCAAAGGGCTTATTGCAAAGTATACACTAAAATAAAGTGTACATCAAATTGTTTATATCAATAAACTTTTTAAGGATTATTAAAACTTTAAAACATTCTATAAAAAACTGTAATCTGAAGTGCTGCAACAGGTGTTTGTTACACTATTAAAACCAATGGAAGTTCTTTGAGAGGGATGTGTTTCAGATTTCGATAAAGGAGATTGATTTTCTTTACCAGAATTTAAGCGATTTAATGCCACCTTTTCCAAAACATTTGTTCGGCTACGACAATTTCGATTGTATTGGAAGTTATGATGATGTCTGGGAGGAGTGTTTAAAAATACACCTTCAAATATTGTTTCTAAGCTATTTGTTCGGCTAAGTGGTGCTCCATATTCATTGTCATGATCACTCGGTGGACTTATCTGGGCGTTTATATCGTGTAGAGTAACGTAGTCGGGATTACCTTTACATGGGCTAGAAATAAGGTTTTCCTGCGATATTGGCAATGGTCTAGTTGGTGTTACCATTTCCTCATTATCTATAGGAGATGGAGTTCTCCCCAATGGCGATATGAGACGTATTTCAAAAGCAGGCAATTCATCAATATCAACTACTTTCGCATTTGACTCAATTTCTTTGTCCAATGATAGAGACAATAAAGAAACTTCACTATCACTTGAGATTGTAGAATTGTAAGAGGTTTGAAGACGGTACGATATATTGTTTACTTCACCAAAATTCTCCATCGGGGTGCAGCCGGTATCTGATAAATACTTATTATCCTTTGTTTCTTCATGTAAATTACTTATAGAGCTCATAACTAGAGGCTTTTATGTGGGACACTTTATTTTAAAATATTTTTTCTTTTATGTTTATACACAAGGTTATTTGCCCGTTCTCAAAAGGCTGAAGGATAAAAACAAAATAATTTAAAAACAACGAAATTGACATTCGTCAAAATATACTCCGCCATACACATTCCACACAGTATTGCCAAGCTTAAGTTTACAAACAGTGTTGATAATTTAATGCTTTATAAATCAGCCAGTTTGTGTTATTTCACTTTCATGCATTTCACATATTATTATGTTAAAATTTTTTTGTATATATTAATTTTTGAAGTTTTTATAATACTTTAAAATTTCCTTTTACATACATATAATCAACAAAATTTCTATAAAATGTTTATTTTATATAAATGTTTATTTAATTATTTATTACATTATAATTTCTTTCTGTTTCTGCAATGTGCAAAATTTTTCGTTGCCATTATGGCGCATGAGACATCAAATTACTGACTCAAATTGCATATGTGTTCGTAATATTTGCTTTGCTTAGTACATCAAAATTGTACCTTCAAATGTCATTGTATAGTTGTTGTGAAGAAGAAAAGAATGTATGAATTATGCAACGCAGGTATTGAAAATTAAAAGTATTTTAATATCCTTCAAATTCAATATCCTTCCTATGGGTGAGTACTATTTACAAACAAAATAACAAAAACGGTGAGTTTGAACCATTATTTGATGTGTGGCTGTTATTTGATATGAACTATTATTTGACGACTGTACTTTACTTACGTATTTGATTTGATTCAGAAGCATTACCACGTTTCATTTTATCTATAAAACTTATGACCCTTATTATTACCTCCGTTAAAGTTAGGTTTAATAAAAGACAACTTGTGCTAAAGTGAACTTTAAATTCACCTTCAACTATTTTTCGTTATTACTACCTAATGATAAAATAAAGTTAACTTTTTTATAAATATGGCAGTAGCAGAGCAATCGATAACTTTTGCCAAATTAAACAAAATCACTGTGGCAACGACTTGCTTCCTTTTTTTGTTGTTTTTCTTCATTTTTTTATGTTTGCAGTTGCCATATTGAAAATAATGTATATATTGTTACTATAATGAAAAAACCCAGATACTGGTGTTTTGCTTTTACATCATTTAATATTAAAATTATAAACTGTAGTGATTGCGATGTTGTTTTATTAGTTTTTCGAACAATTATGCCGCGCAAGACGCGGAAATTAAATCTACAGAGTTGATATTTTACATATAGTTGTATTTCAATATAGTTGGGATTTTTGGGATAAGTATTGTCATATCAAAGACCACTACAATTTCGGGCGACCTGACATACAATCGCCCTCGATTGTCACTCTTATCCCAAAAATTTTTCTATAAATTCGTAATCTACAAACTCATAAGTGTTACTATCGTCAGGGTCTCCCATATTGTCGCAGTTATTCCGTTATACTCACTTCTTTAGGTAATTGGAGTCTACTGTACCTATATATGGTATTTGAGTTATCTTTCAATTTTCGATATCTGATATTTCATAGCGGTCGTCGCCTAATTGTTTCTGAACAATATACGGGCCACGTTATTTTGTGATCAACTTCTTATTGATTCCTGGTGAGGTATCAACATTCTTTATTACTATAAAATCACCCATTAAAATGCTTTAAATTATCTGCCTGTGACTTTTCTATATTTTTTTATAGCATTCTACCTAATTAATGCTGAATTACTTTCCTCGCCCTCCATATCATTTTCCAACAATTGCTCCGTGAATTTGTCAATTATTTCTCCTCTTTGCCCTACACCAAATAATATTTCACTTGGAGGATAGAATGTCGCTCGTTGAACGGTGTTATTGATTGCAAACTCTATCCTACTCAATTTATCGACCCAGTCCGAATGTTCTATTGGTTCAGTTAGTTTCTCCAACATACTCCTCAAATCCCTGTTTATCCTCTCTATTTGTCCGTTCGTCTGAGGTGACGCTACGGGGGTCTTCACGAGCACAATATTTCTTCTGGACACGAATGAATTAAATTCATTAGACGTAGAACACGATCCCCTGTCACTTATTATTCGTCGTGGTCTACTATAACTTTAAAAATATTTCGTTAATGCACAACACACTTCCTTTGTCCCAGGTGTAACTACAGCGTACAGTTTGGTAAATTTCGCATCTACAACAACTAATATGTGTCCTCTCTTAGAATTTATTGACGGTAGGGGGCCAAAATGATCGATGTTAAGTTTATCATATGGGACTGGTCTTTTATTTATATTGTAAAGGCTCCTCACATTTTTTCGTTGCTGCACTGAATTAAAAACGCATTTAAGACAATTCCTTATTCCTTCCTCTTTACTTTCATATCCGGGAACCAGTAACATTTCCGAATTTGGTTCATACATTTCCCTGTTCCAACATGTCTATATTTCTCATGAACCAACCTTATTATATTCTCTTCTAATTCGGCAGGTACTTACAACTGCTTTCTACCATTGGTTGCTAATCTAAAAATAAGTCCGTTCTCCATTACACACCCCTCCAAGTCTCCTGCCTCTGGCTTGATTTTAATATTTTGAATATTATTATCCCTAGTTTGACAGTCACCGTAGTCCCTAGTAGATGCATTAGTCTAGTAGGCAGTGTGTTGGCTTATTAGACGAAAGGCAAGGGGGCCAGTGTTCGAATCCCCGGTCAGACATCAAAAACGAAATATGAAAAAAAAGATTTAATCAGATGTCCCAAAAAATCTGTCGTTCGGAATCGACTTTAAACTGTAGGTCCCGCCACTCATGTATAATTAACACAAACAATATAAGTGGTGTGAGAAGCTAGGCCGTAATCCTGACTGAAGGGTTGTAATGGCCAATTATATATGTATGTAGTTTGACATACATGCATACATCCATATCACTTCCGTCATCAACTGTAATAGCCAATTATGTATGCATCTAGTTTGACATACATACATACATACATCCATATCACTTCCGTCATCAACTGCCGCCATCTGCGTACGACTTAAAGCGTCTATGTGAGTTATAAGATCGCCTTTACGATGTCTAACTGTATAATTATAGTTCTCTAACTCTAATGTCCATCTAGCTATTCTTGGATTTATCAGTTTCCTATTCAACGTTAAAGCCAAGGAGTTGCAGTCAGTGACTATAGTAAATGATATCTCCTACAAGTATATCCTAAATCGCTTTAGCACTAGCTCGAATCTTTGATACCTGGACTCCGACGCCGTTGTGCATTTTGATTAATATGCGATTGGGTGGAACTTATTATCCCCTTGTTTTTGCAATAGTACTGAACCGTATCCTTTTGGACTTTCATCGGTGTGTAACTCCGTCTTGTAGTGAGGATTATAAACTGTAAGCAGAGGGCTATTAATGAGTCTATTCTTTAGCGTCAGAAAAGCATTTTCACACTCGTCCGTCCAGGTAAAGTCCTCCTTTTTCTTTAAAGCCGTTAACGGTTTTGCAATCTTTAAAAAATCGTGAACAAATCATCTAAAATACGAAAAATGCCCCAGATACCTTGACAGTCCAGCGGCTTCGGCTAATCTTGGATTGTCCTAATATGGTCGTTATTAGGCCTTATTCCGTTGCTGTTTACCCTATATCCTAGATAATCAAGTTCTCTATAGTCCATTTTGTTGTAAAACACGCAATACATCCGCCAATATTTCCAAATGTTCCTCAAAAGTTTCTGTGGCGATTATTAACATCATCTAAATACCACAATTTTCCCCGCGTCGATAAATTCTCTCAAAATTTTGTTAATATACCGCTGAAACACGGCACCTGCGTTCTTAAGGCCAAAAGACATAACAATATTAGAATTATCTCCATGGAGTTAAAAACGCGGTGTACTTGATAGAGTCTTCATGCATCGGTATTTGATGGAAACAGTTTTTAATATCCAGAGTCAAAAAATAATTTTTATTACCTAAATAATCCAGACAATCATCTATTATCGGCATAGGGTAATTGTTCTTTAACGTCACCTCATTTATCGACCGGTAGTCGACACACATTTTCAAATCTCCGTTCCTTTTGCTTACTTAAACGACGGGAGAAGCGTAAAGTGACTCACTTGGGCGAATTATGCCCGCTCTCAATAGTTCGTCCAATTTCTTTACCTCACACCGTTCATGATACGACAATCGTCTAGGGCCGCAAAATAATGGCTCATCATTAGACAATGTTATTGGCATACAATAATCTGTTGACTTTAAAACACTGTTCGCTTTCTTTAAAGAATTATTCAATACAATAGACTACAGACTGGTCTACAGTCTACTACAGTCAATATCTATTCTGTCCTCATCCTCGGCTACACACACGGTCTTCACTAATTCCATAAATTCTTAATTCTTACTGAAAACTCCTAATCTTTCATAACCATAAACTGGTCCATGAAAATTAAATTCCTTTTTTCCTTGATGACCCGTTATTCTTAACACTATTTTCATTTAATTTCGGAACCCCTGCAATTTCATTGGAAACCCTATACAAATTAAGTGTCATAAGCGCACTAATAACCCCTTTTGTTAGTTCTTTATTTTCACAACTTATTTTTCTATGTTAATTTCTTTTATATTTTATTTTTATTTGACATAGGCGTATGTTAAATTTGGACAAAAGATCGCGTCCGATAAGCACTGGCACCACCGCTTTGTCATCCGACAATACAAAAAGTGTATGTTCTATTGTTTCATTTTTATAAAATATTTCACTTTTGACTTGACCATGGGAACTAATTTTATCTTTTTCGACAACTCGATATGGTGTTAGTGTTTTGCTTTCTTCCAGGGCGAAAGGTACCAGCGATTTCTTGATGCAGCTAATAGGGCTACCCGTGTCAAATAAAGAAAAATAATTGGTTTTTCTTGTGCCCTTATCTCTCTTAACGGAATCAACACTTATCGTCTGGAAAGCTCGAATCGTTTGCTCAGCATCATCTCTACGGATTGCGGCAAACGCCACTTTCCTCTTCTTCAGTCTCGGCGGATATGACCGATTTCTTCACATACAAAGCAGGAATTTGGTGTCCGCTTTGGCTTCGGGCATTTGCTTTGAAAATGCCCAAACTCTGAGCAATTATAACAGCGTATTTCTGCTTCCTTTTGTTTTGCCTTCATTGATAACAGGTTTCCTTTTGGAATACCCTGTAGCCTTCGTAGTGCTCATGCTTGCCTGTCCTTTTTTGCTCGTATCCATCCATTAATTAATTCTTTTATGTACCAGTTACCGTATAGTCTAGCAATGTCGTGCGGTTGTGTGTTCCACTAACTCCTGCTTGTTAATCTCGGTTTGTGAAGTTATTGCCTGCATGGATATTAGATAACTTAGGTAGGACTTATTCGGCTTCAGGCAATTTGCGCGCAACTAGCGGTTCTTTTAAATACCATGAATAGACTTCTTCTTAAGACATCGTACTCTACCAACCCCAAATTAATAAGGCCTATGCGGATCGCAACACATTTTTCTTTGTCGGTATATCCGTACGTACCTGTGTAGTCGTCGAATACCATCAGCCACTTGGCAATGTCATATTGATCGTCCCCACTAAACGAAGGCAGTGCCACTTCCAACTCCATCAAATCAACTCTGCGGTTATGCCCCATTGTGTTTTCACTTGCTAAAGAACGGATTTGTTGTTTGAGTTTAGTATCTCCAACTGTGATTGGAGCTTCTTGAGCTGCTCTTCTTCAGACAATCCAGTGACAGCCTCAGCCGACAGGTGGTTTTCGGCCGGCATCGTATTTGCTAAAACAATAGTAGGCTTACTGACGAAATGAATGTAAGTGTTTGTTTTCTTAGAAGGAGGCTATGTAGGTGGAATGCCAATGGCAAGTTCATCCTCTTCGGGCATGTTGGCTACAAAAACCAATCTCTTTGATATGGAAGGCTCGGTGGCGGTGGCGCGATGTCGAGGCTGCGGATAAGATGGCGTCTGACATCGTGGAGGGCGGAATTATGGCAACCGCTTCTTTGTCGTCGTAGAAAATTCTGCAGTCTTTGGCCTATAAGAGGCCGAAACGATTACATCAGTCTACAACTATTTACCTGGATTTAACGCTGCGTACAAAGTTCTCAGTTGCGTCAATGTCGCAGACCCTGGCCACACCGGCAACCGTCAGCGCTTTTATTCAGATTTGACGACCCGGTCGTAGATCCATCTGATTTTCCTTTCTTAATTTTGCTTGTTTTTTTATTTGTACCCCATACCTGATGTTTAGTGATTGCGATGTTATTTTATTAATTTTTCGAATAACAATGACGCACAAGATGCGGAAATGAAATCTAGAGAGTTGATATTTTAGACATATTTGTATTTCAGTATAGTTAGTATTTCTAGGATACGTGTTGTCATATTAAAGATCACTACAAAACAAAAGCTACAAAAAAAGAAAAGAAAAACAATGAACTTGTTTAAAAATTATCGCACAGCCTAATACAACAAACGCCAGCATAAAAATGGTAAATAAGTAAACAAAAATACAAAAACAAACACTACAAGAATAAATTTAAACAAAATACACAAACAACAATAATAAAACAATGATGTTTACATTTATATTGATCACGGGAAGGCGAAGCCACAAACATTCGCCTTCAAGAACATTCATTAGACTGTTTACGTGACCATATAAAAGGCAAGGCAGATAACTGAGTTAGTAAAAGTTCAGTCAGTCTTGTGTCAAGACGCGGTGCGTTAGAAGAGAGTAATCGTGATTTGAAGATCTCCGTTACAAACATCTGTCGAACATTTGTCTAGTAATTGTTATTGTTTATGCAAACGGTGTAAACATTGGAATAACAAACAAAGCAATTGTTGTTACATCAAATTGTGAACGGTGACACACAGAATAATAATAATCTTAATTAAAATAAACGAATAATAAAAATCTTATTCAACTAAACACAAACTTATTTTACTTTATTTGAATTTCCGGGCTCATATTCTAAACGTTTTAAAGGGTAAAAACGTAACAAAAAGATATATATATAATATATGTTATTAGTTCAGTTTTTCAAAATATTAATTTTATTTTATTTATTAAGATATTATTTATTTTTAATATGTATTTATTGATAAAGTTTTTAATAGTCTTGTCGCCTTAAATGCCGAGTAAGAACTAACCCACAAAATATCTGTTGTCTGTTCGTCCCAATTCAACGAGTCCTTCGTATTCAAAGTTGTCTCCATCAGTGTGTGCTCTTAATCATAAAACACTGTGTCGCATTATTCAGTATTTCCGTCCCTTCTAGTAATACGTCCATTAATTCCCAGTCCCACATTCGGTCCTAATGGTGGGTTCCACATTTTCATGTATTCGGCTACAGTATTGGTTCACTTTGGCCCTTCGCTTTCACAAGTTTTTCATCTTACCGCTCATGTTTCAAACTTCTAATCACTCTATACCTTGTATGTAGGCGCTTCAACTCTCTTCTTAGAAGATTTCTTATTTTCCGCTTGGATTTCTGTTATATTTTATCTGGCCTTTTCACGAATTTCGTCTCTGTTCATCCAATTCTTTTATAGCGTATTCGTCAATTAATTTCCTAATAACGTCTTGGGGGTCGACTCTCATTTTACTTCCAGTAAGAATTCTAACTGGTGAGAATTTCGTACTTCGTGGAGGAGTATTGTTAAAACACTGTTGTACCTTGTCCACATGTTTATACCACTGTTCGGGATTTTGTGCACACATTTTCCATAACATGGACACCAATATTCTATTCATTCGCTCGATCTGTCCGTTTGCTAGGGACTCCTGTGGCAATTAGTAAGTGTTGAAGAATGTTTTCTTCGCAATATTTTTAAAACAAATTGGACGTAAAGGCGGTTCCTTTATCTGAAATAATTCTTTCTAGATTTCCAAAAATCGCAGACTGACCCTCCGCCTCAATGCTCTTCAACTAATCGAATTTGGAAAATGGGCCAACTACCACTAGAATGTTATTATAGCGTTTTCTTGTCTCTTCCAATATGATCAACATGGTATGTCCTTTATGGTTTATCCGATTTGGCAACTGAAATTAGGAAGTCCTTCAGGTTTTCCTGTTTTTGATTCTGTAATTATGCACTGTATGTAGCTACGCATGACTGTGTTTACTTTCTGCAAAACATGTCGTATTTAAAATTCCTTCTCCGCCTATTCATGTTTTGTTGACTTATGTCCTCTTCCATACTTTCGGTTATAACAACGAGTTCTTGATGCGGGTCCTTATAAACTAAACTGTATTTCAATTAAAAGTGATCCGACAACAAACAAGAAAACATGCTCAAAGCACCAACGTGCCACATTTTATTACCGAATCTATGCTCTATGACAAAATCAATTTCCTGTAGAAACATAGCTTTTAATGCAACGTCCTTCTTTTTTATAGTCATTGCAAATGCGTCATAATCCGTCACTATCTTTATCTTATGATCCATTAGATATACTCTCCACTTTTTAAGCTTCGAGTTCATTAGAATGACATCTTTGCTATGCATCGGTTGTTTTACGACTCATATACTCCATGGATGTAAAACCTGATCATCTGCACTCTTTTGAAGCAACACACCTCCGTAGCCGTACATACATGTATCCGTATGTATCTTAGTAATAGCGCTAGGGTTATATAAATTTAAAATGGGCGCATTCATCAGACATTGCTTTAGTTGTTTAACAGCCAGTCATCTGAGCTTCTTCCATTCTCAAATCTTCGTTTTTTTCTCAGTAAATCGGATACATCGCACACAAATCTTCTGAAATAACAAGTGAGGCCCAAGAAGCTACTTCTTGTCTTTTGGAAGAGAAAAGTTCACTACTGCCGATGGTCTTATGGTTGAGTTTTCCACTATACATCCTAGAAAATTAACATTGCTCATTAAAAATTGGCATTGCTCCCATTTGATTCTAAGATCATATTCTTCCGCTACAGGCAGTACTTTTCTCAATTTTTCAATGCCCTTTTCTACATCATAAGATGGAATTACTATATTGTGCCATCCTGAATCAATTCTCTATAGATTGAAAAAATAAATCTCTAAAATACAGCTGGGGAATTAGAAATTCCGAATGGTACATAATTAAATTCGTACTGGCCTTTGTGTGTTACAAAAGATGTGAATTTTCTAGATTGTTCATCGACCGGTACATGAAAAAATCGTTCCTCAAAACTAAAGTATAAGAAAGTTTGGCGGATTGTAATTGGAAAATTATCCCTCATAATTTATTCATTAAATTTTCGAAAATCGCAGCACTACATTTCACTGCCATCCTTTTTCGAAACGAGAACTATTGGTGATGAATATTCGGAATTGCTTGATAGTATAATGCCGTCCAGTAACCATTCCTTTATCCGTTACTCAACAATTCTCTTGTAATATCATCTGACAAAACAATCTTCATACTAATCGATGATGGTTTGTGATTAATTGGATTATAGCCTCTAATTAATTTTCCAATTTCCTCTGCTGTTCCTTTTGACAAGTGTGATAAGTTATATTCATCCTTATCCTCAATAACGACTATTGAACAAAACACATCAAAATCGTCGTCAATTTTCTTCTATTCTTCCTGTATAAAATGTTGCCCTTTCGAAAAGGTAGCACTATTTGATGTTAATATTATGTCCGTCTGCTGTAAAATATGGTAGGGGAATTTTTCGGCGACGTAAAATTTTATATTGAAATCAAAGTCATCAATTTTTACGGTCCTATCGAAGCATCCTAAAGTCGTTAACTCACCGAAATCAGCTGTTATGAAACATTCCTTCCCCCTTAAAAATTTTACAATTTTACAATCCATTTGAAAATATCCAATCTAATAATCGATATATCGCTTCCAGAGTCGAAATTTTCAGACCATCAAAATTAATTTCCTTAAAAATACGATTCGCTTTCAAAATGCAGCTCACCGCCGAATCAACATTTTGTACTGCCTTCAAAACATTCCTTACCATACATGAATTATCATTATTCACCTCCTGTTCAATCTTGACGCCTGTGAGGAACCCCAAATTTTCTCGTATGCCTTTATTTTCTCCTTCAAGTCCTGTATATTTTTTGCTTGATACAGAATGCTTTTTCCGAATTTGGAGTCAGGAATTCTGTCCGCAAAAGACTGAATTAAGCTGTCATCATCGAGTTCGATAGGTTTCCCGATCTCCATTAGTATGTAGAGGCACTCCCGTAAACTCTTGTTATTTCTTTTCCTTCGATTTTTTAATAAACGATGTACATCAATTGTAGCTAATTTAGTTCCAAATTCACTAATAAGAACTTTCTTTAGAGAGATAAAATTTTTATATTCCGCTTTCACTTCGATTGAACATGCGCACAGCTTTTTTCAACAATTGTTTTCTAAAAATAAATTTTGGTAGATTACTCCAACCTACCGCCTCAGCATTATTCTCAAAATCAAAAATCCAATTATTGACTTCAATATTAATAGCACCACAAAATTCAGTGAGAGAATCCTCACGTATCGCGAATACACTTCCACTGTCAATATTCGAACCCATATCAGCACAATCAGATTCAGATTCGGAATGCTGTGCATTCAAGCCGAAATGTGTCCTAAGTCGTTCACGCAACTCAACCTTATGTCCGTTCGTAGATAAACCCAATTCATTTAAAATTCACGTTTGATCCTTATTCTCGCCACTTTCACAACTATCCTATTTACTCGTTGCATTCTTGCTCACTGGCGCTTATTTCAAGCTAACGAATATCTTCAGCTTCTCCTTGAATCGTTCTGATCATAATTTAAAATAACGTATAATTTGCACTACCTCTTTTCTATTTTTGCAATTCGTCACTATTCTCAATGCATTCTCACCAAATATATCTATTCTAGATATTCAGATATTGCATCACTCTGTTCTTTTCTTTGGTAAGCGAATATGTATGTATATATGTTTGTTTAACATAAAAGAACAAAAAATTTTATGAGAATTATTTTTTGCTGATTTTAGTTCTTTACGACTCTTCTTTTTTTACTTTCTGTAGGCGTTCTTTTATTTTTTTCAACGTTATATACTTATATATACATATGTCTGTTTTGGCTTCGAATACAATTTCACTCGTGACTGCTTTTAAAAACGTTGTGATTCCCCTTTTAATTAAATTAATTGTTCTTTCTTTACTTGATTATTCACGTTAATCCGACACGAACAGGACAGATAGCGCTTCACTTTCTTAGAACAATTTTGTTTGAGGGTTTGTTTGGTTTTAAATTAAGCCATCAGTTCAGTTTTTCCAAAATATTAATTTACTTTATTTATTAAGATATTATTTATTGACAAAGTTTTTAATATGTTATTTACTGATAAAGTTTTTAATACGTCTGGTCGCGTCAAGCGCCGAGTAAGAACTCACTGACAAAATGTCCGTTGTCTACTCGTCCCAATTCAACAAGTCCTTTGTTCTCAAAGTTGTCTCAATCAGTATGTTCGCTTAATCATAAAACACAGTGTCGCATTATTCAGTATTTCCGTCCATTTCTAATACTACGTCCAAAATATACAAGAATCACAAAATGAGTATGATTCGCATACGAATACTAAAATATTCACTAGAAGATTGTGTATTTTCTCTGCTTGCTACTCTCTTCTTATTTGCTTATGTATCGTTCGTTAAAAGTTAGAGGTAGGATTCTCTTCAGATTGATTCTTACTTTTACCTTATTGTGTAGTTATAATGATGAAAAACAAATTATCTGCTTGTTAAAATTCTGCCTTTAGTTAAAGGAAAGTTGTAATTGGAGTATTAGATTTAAGTATTTGACCAATATTTAGCCATTTAGGTATATCGAGCATATCTTCTATTGATGTATATATATTTCATTTTAAAGCGATCTGCATTCCCTTATTCTGTAACTTATGCAATATTTCCAATTGTGGTTCATATCATATATATGCCATAGCCCCCGGGGGCCGAAAATCTTCGGCTTTTTACTCACGTAGGACATGAACATCAACAATGTTCTAAAAAAAGAGAATAAAAATTCATTCCGTTGTTTAGCACCCTCGAAAGAAGAATGCCGTTTTTCTCAGGTTTGAATTATACAAACAAAAAAATGACAATGAGAAATGATATCGATTTTTGGGAGAATATTTGTTAAATTAAATGCGCCGTCTTTAGGGATTTGGCGCTGTACATTTTTTCTATATTTGCTACTACATATGCATATCAATAGGTTACACTTGAAAATATTACTAACAATTTTCCTCTGGGTTATACACATGTCCCTCACAAATACACTTCTGCTAATCAGACTTCGGTATAAAGAGAACATGATTAAAATATGATTGTAGTTCTGAGAAGCATGTGTATAACTCAGAAGAAAATTGTTAGTAATATTTTCAAGTGTATTTATTAACCTAATATGTATATGTAGTGGAAAATAGCCAAAATATGCACAACGCTAAATCCCAAAAGGCACCATATTTAACTTACAAATATTGATCAAAATATCGAGATAATTTCTGATTGTTATTAGTAAATCCTACTGTAATGTTTCTCTGGGTGTATTATTGAAACCTAAAAAAAGCGACATGTACCTTCTTCTTTAGAAGCTGACAAGCTACTAAATGCATATTTTTTCTCTTTTTTACGAACATTGTTGAAGATGATCAGCCCCCTTGGGCCGGTTGGTGCCGACCTCTGATGTATATGTTATTGTTGATCCGATTCGAAAGTGAAGCTTTGCATTCCAAAAAATTATTGGCGTTATTAGAGAAACTATATCCCTAATTTTTCTGAAAGTCAATTTTACTAGAAATTGGAATCTAAAAAGAGATATACACAAAAAATTTTATTATGCCAAGGTCCAAGATAATTGTCATAGTCCAGAGGATTGTTGTTTATTAAATTTTTATCAACCTATTGACAACAGTTTTGTTTATAGTTACACTTTTGCTGACATTATAATTTCTATTTTCTTCTTTAATATGACTTTTGTAAATTGCGAATATATGATGTTATGGTTTAAATTTTCATTGCTATGTCGCAATTCCGACTAAAGGGTTGTAATGATAAATAATGTACATGTGTATTGTACCTTTTTGTAATATTTATATTGTTACGGCTGTAACTAAAAGTTTGCTTTAAAAAGTGTCTGTAAGTCTTAAACTGTACAGAGCACAAATATGTAGGCTTGTTTACCGCAATTTTGCACCTCCTTCTTCAACAATAGATGGGCTTCGATTAATTATAAATTTAACTTAGTTCTAACACACAAGTTGCAAATAAATAAGAATTCGAAGGCGAGTGCAAAATGGCGGTTTACAAACAAATGAAATTACAAAACATTAATTCAGAATAACAAACTTATTAGGGCGCTCCGTAACATATATATATTATGGATTATATATAATTTTATTAATTTGATGTATTTGGAATGGATGTATTTGGAATAAGATGTATTTGGAACATAGAAAACTATAAAATGGAAACGAAACTTCTGAAAATATTAATTTTTCCAAAAGAAAATATATAATATATATTCTAATATATTATATATATATAATATATTATATATATATATATATATATAATACATCTTATTAATTTTCACATTTCTGAATTAGTAAAATTTTTTTAAATTGTAAACATATAAGTAGATTGCTGTAGATAGATAAATTTTTCAAACTTGACGAAAATTTCAATTAATATATACAAACATATTTATTAATATATACAAACAGGTTGAGTGAATGAAAAAAACAACACATTCTTCAGTAAAAGACAAAAAATGAGATCGCAAAAATTACTTACAACAAATTAATGGAAGTTTTAACTTAACGAATTAAACAAACAGTTCCATGTCAATGTTTTTCATAAAAAAATTATGTTATGGCACCTGGAAATTCATTGAATGGTGTGTTCAAATTCACATTAAAAAGGATTTTCAAAATTATTTATCTTTTTCATAATGGAAAACGTTTTTTATGTAATTATCTACGTACAATGAATTAAAATTTAAATAAAAAAAATTCACATTGATTACACTATGCTACAAAATACAAAAAATTAAATACACCCGAGTAACTACCTAACTTAAATTGTTCAGTTAGTTAAATATAATTCAAAAATATTTTTTTATATTTCTCTAACCCTCTAAACTTGTTTTAGTTGACAAAAACTTTTTATGGACTTTACGCAGAAATTTATTGATTGCACAAACATTTCTGAATCAATGTCCAAAATTTAAACCTTGTTGAAAAGGAGAGGGATGGATCTTTCAAACGATATACATACATATATTATTTGACTTAATATGCTATGAGTTTTGATGAGGTGAATTTGACAATTGCGAATTTTTTTCATATTTTTTCAAGTTTGTCCGTTCATAGTAACAAACTTTAATTGAAAATACGAAATAAGTAATGACATTCTGAAAGTACATTATCTTGTGAAGAGATTGACATTTCGTTTGATATGCAACATACACGATACAAAGTCTGCATTAGCGTGTACTCCAATAATGTAATTATAAGGGCCATTATTACAAATTGGCGTTAACTAAAGGGCGGATTTTAACGGGCTGATAAATTGTTTCTCATTATTATAAGTGGACAATAATGCAGAAGTGAGCGATAAACCAAAGGATCATCTTACCTGTAACTTTTAAAGTTAAGTTTGTGTTTGAACTTGCTATATTATATATTATTTTCAATATGGCAATTTCAAATATAAAGAAAATGAGGAAAGTCAACAAAAAAAAAATAAATAAATAAATAAAGAAGCCCGTCGTTGTCACTGCTTTTAAAAAACTTGTTTAATTGAACAATGTCATCAACATTGCTTTGGCAAAGTTAACTTTATTTTATCATTAGGTTCTAATAACGAAAAGAAGTTAAAGGTGACTTTAAAGTCCAATTTAGCAAATCCCAAACTTTAACTAAACCCAACTTTAACGGCAAGATGTAACAATGGCCCTAAGAATATTATTTTACCAATTTTGTCAGATATGTAAACATAAGGATGGACGTTTTGTAAATTAAAGTTAGATTATAGTTTTTAGTTTTACGGGAATTTTTATAAAAATTGTCCTTTTATCAATTTAAAATTAATAAATCAACCTTTTTTTTAGAATTTCCTTTAGCAACGTTTTCAACTTCTACTTGTACATTCAGTAAAAAAAAGATTTGCGATTCAAAATGTCGCACTAACAGCATTCCATCTAGTCAGTCGTATTTAATAAAACAGCTCATTCATGTATAATGAACGACTTTTCTACTATTTACTTCGCGTGGGAGGTTAAATCATTACTTTATTTTCTATTACACTGTTTTACTTACAATGCTGTCTTGAGGATTCTATCTATATTGAATACTATTAATTAAGACGAAATTCTTTGTTGTACTTTTTTTCTAATGCAGCTTTATTTCTTATGGTGGAAACCAGAAAGAGTTCTCCATAGTTCCATTATTATTTCGCATATTCGCAATTAAAGTAAAAACGTTTTCCACAGAATTTTTTGATTTAAGGATCCTTAATTCAAAGGTTTGTGAAGCCAAATTTAATTTTCAAAGGAAACTCAGTTTTCTAAATATTCTCTGAAACGTAATTTGTAGTCTGGATTTCACATTCACGTGCTTTAATAGGATTTATTCTGATTAGAAGAAAGTATTTAGTTGTAAATTAAACCATGGAATAGCAAACAATATTTTATTCTGTCTTTCTTGTAAGAATGTACAAAAAGAAATTTTAAATATTTTTCACAAATCTCTCTTAAAGTTAATTTTCTTGTTAAGTAGCTGTCTGTATTAGTTAAACTATACTTGATTTGGCCCAAAATTTATTTACAACCTTTTTTCAAATGTCCATTTTTTACATTTTGCCTTTAAAATCAGCAAGAACTCATTAACCATTGGCGGACATTAAAAGAAAACCTACAAATAATACAACATGCTTTTGATTTTGTTAAACTTTATCGAATATCTTATTTCTAATTTGTTTAGTATGTTTTATGTTTAGCAGTTCATTACAGAAAATAAGAATCAACACTTAAGAAACAAGGCTTTAATAAGTCTATTAATAATATTTACAATAAGTATTACTAGTTAAATTAGTT
>QOCX01000519.1:91021-102928 GCA_005959815.1 Sarcophaga bullata
TTGGAAAGTAGAGTAATAATATATTTTGACATGAGTATATTAGATTCATTAACAAGCATTTGAATTACTTCCATTCAAGGAGTAGTCCAATTTAATCTTAATTCCACTATAAGTATTTGTTTTAACTTTATTTTCTTTATAAATAAAAAAGTAAAACAATTGCTTTATTACTTTGAACAATAAAATTTTTTTAATTTACTACATAATAGTCTTAATTTTAATTTAAACCAAGAAGTCTTTTGAACGCTCTTCTATAATCAAGATTAAATATCGTATAAATGATGGGATTCAGCACGGAGTTGATGTAGCCTAACCACGTGATAAAGTTTTTGAATTTTGCTGTAGGACAACAAGTTGAGCAAAAAGGCAAAATGACATACATTAGAAAGAAAGGTAGCCAGCATATGACAAAGACTCCCATGATAATGCCTAGTGTGCGGGCAGCTCTTCTCTCCTTGGAGAGTGAAATTTTCTGCTTTTCCTCTATAAATTGGTGGACTCCACCTGTCTTTTTCTGTTGGTGAGCTACTTGCGATGATGCACCTATAGAAGACTGCGGAGGTGTAACTTTTAATGACATATTTTCGTCATTGTTGTCGCAAGCCGCTATCTCATTACCATCTTCTCCAATACATACTTGCATACACCCTTTTGGATCACTTCCACTTTCTGTGGAAATTTCGGGATTTTCCATGTCAATATTTTTAGTCTGGGGAGATAAAAGCTGACTATCGGCCTCGGTACTATCTTTGATCTTGGTTGAATCTCCACTTTTAATTATTTGATTTTTACGAGCTTTTGATTTTCCATGCTTGATTGAATCTTTAATCTTTGAGCGGCGTGTCTTTTTTCGTTGCGTCACAATAACTGTTCTATGTTCAGGTGTTTGTATAGTCGGGTTTTCGTTGTTGGCACGACTTTCACTGCTAATGGAATCCTGGTCGTTTTGTATCATAGGTGTGGATGAGAAATGTGATGCATTGCGACAGCAACAAATGGTACTGTAACATATCGTTAAAATCGCGCATGTTCTTGAACCATTGTCATTTGAACTCATGGCAGTGGTAGCAACATCAGCACTAGCTGAATGTGTTGCAACAGTATTTATTTTTGCAGCTTGTGCTCGTTCTCGTAGACGACGTCTAGTGGCAATAAAAATTTCGATATATACTGTCGCCATTATAATCAAAGGGATGAAGAATGAGCCCAAGGAGGAATATATCACATAACCGGGATCAGAGTTTAGTTCACATGGTGTTGCACTCGTAAATTCCTCAGGCCAATCATTCCACCCCACGAGGGGTGGAGAGCTTATTAATAAAGATAATATCCAAACTCCAGCTATTAAGAGAAGTACACGTTCCACTGTGCGTTTTTGAGCATAATTAATGGGATCTGTAATAGCCCAGTATCGATCCAATGCAATGGCACACAAATTCAAAATGGAAGAAGTGCAGCACATAACGTCACAAGTAAGCCACATTTTGCAAAGGTAAATTCCGAATTCCCATCGACCCAATATTAAATAGGCCACATTAAATGGTAATACAAGCAGCGCAACTGTTAAGTCAGCAACAGCCAGAGATACAATAAAAAAATTCTGTACTATTCGCAGAGGCTTATAAGTAAAAACACTTAATATTACCAAGATGTTGCCAATAATTGTTAGCACAATAATCACCGATAGAACAATGGCCGTTATTATGGCCTCCCATTCAGGAACTGCCAATTTCACTCCGAAAGAGCTGTCATACCACTCTTCACTTGGCACATAACAACCTTCTTCCAATAGGGACAAAGGATCAATAGTTGCATGACTAACATTGGCTATGATATGAGTATGGTTTTCTTTTGTCTTTAATTCTCCAATATCGAAATACCCAGTAGTGATGGAAGTGGCAAAGGCTGTCGAGCTGACAGTAATAGTGTCGGTGGCTACCATAGTACGAACAATATGCTCTGATGAGCTTTTGGCTGTGGTTGAATTCATTAACAGCACCCGGTTTGCACTTGGCATTTTGCATTTTCATGACAAACGAAGGGTATTTTTAAATCTGAAATTATACAAAAATATGAATTTTATTGTAATTTTTGTTTATTAAACAATAGTATTTGAGTATATAAAATATTTCCTCTTTAATACTTATTTTAGAGACTGAGATTTGTATCGTTAGTTATATTATAATGTATGTATATATATGGGATGCGAAAAATAATGGGGACACCCATGCAACACTTAGAGATTTGATGATGTGACCTAAAACCATGGTAGGAAAATTGAGGTCTTTTTACTGTAAGGCTGTTAATAAACACAGTGCACAACCTTAGTCCACCATAAGACAATATTTCGAGGATTATTTGAAAATAAGATTGTATAGTCACTAAATCGCAAACAATAGTCGACTGAAAAACTTTCTTATGGGTGAATGGTAACAAATGACAACAGGAAAAATCAGAAAAACACTATTATATTCAATGTCAAATAGGTTAAATAGAGCGCTTGACGTTTGAATTTAAAATTTGCTCTGAGTCCTACTTGGGGGTACCCACACTTTTGGTGCACAAAAGTATAGGATCATTAGGAAGATTTCCTTACTTTTATTGTGTTATATTATTTTTGTTTTATTCTAAGATAGAAATAAATTAATAAAGTAAATATAAAAAATATGAATTGTTTTTACAAATTTTTGCTTAAAATTACAAAAAAAACAATAAAAATACATAATACATGTTGGTGTATTTAGATTATGTTGTCCACTATATACTACTATATATATATATATATACAGATAAATCAATTTGATTCTAATATGAGTATAGATTTTGAAATAATTCATACATAAATTAAATTATTGTTTATTTTATATATATACTAGCTATACCCTGCGCGCATCGATAAGCCTCAACTAAAATAAATTTGAAGGAAAGACATTACGCAAATATCCTATTAATTTTGAATCATTTTATTGATTTTGTTCACTTAAAAAAATTGATATTGTACTATTGGAAAAATGAATTATTTTTCTGGCATACACATACATATATACATAATTGGCCATTACAACCCTTCAGTCAGGATTACGGCCTAGCTTCTCACACCACTTATGTTGTGTGTGCTAATTTTATACATGAGTGGCGGGACCTACAGTTTAAAGTCGACTCCGAACGACAGATTTTTTTGAGAAACTTTTCATGGCAATTTTATTTACTCTCAGAGTTTTTGTCAGAAATCTGCTGAGAGGAAGTCGCCGAAGAAATATTTTTTTCATATTTCGTTTTTGATGTCTGACCGGCATAAACTCTAAAAATTTAGATTTTGCACAAATAAAGCTTATTAATAAAAACAAGACATCTTTATTGAAGATGTCTTAAGTACACAAGATGTCGAAAGTACACAATAATTTTCGTTTTTCCACCTGGTGCGTAAACGAACAATCAGCAGGCTTTTCGACGCGTAAGAAAGCCACATAGAGCTGCCCATGTGAGAAGCATGGATTCTCTAAATTTAATCCACTTATTTATATATATATATATATTTAATATAAATTTGTTTATAGTCATTGCAAAAGCAAGTCGCATCGGGAATTGCAAACCTTTGAATCCGAATGGCATATATGTCGGCTTCATTGAGATACGTGGCAATAGTACGTCTTCACCTTTGAATTTTCCAGTCAGAATTGTTGCCTTGATAACATTGTTCATCATTTTCTTGACTGAGAGTCCGGTACCGTTGCAAAGGCGTGGTGGATTTATGTTTTGAAGAAGAATGATGGGTGCGCCAAATGCACAGTTTACGATTTAATTAATTTTTTAATAATTTTCTTGTCAGACATTGGTCATACAAACTTAGAAACCATGGTCGGCTTATGCGCAACAACTTTGTTAAAGATTATAACCTGTGCAAATGCTTAGTTTATGATTTAATTAGTTTTTAGTAATTTTCAGTGGCGCCACCTGTCGGAAATTGGTCATAGCAACTTAGAAACCTTCGTCGGCTCATGCGTATCAACTTTGCTAAAGATCACAGCATGATCAAGTGCATAGTTTACGATTCTGTAAAGTACATACAAGCAAACACTCATTTTTATATATAAAGAAGATAGAAACAAAAAAAGGTTTTTATTTTGAATAAATAAATATAATATATATATATGATGATTAAATTTAAATATGCTCCTGTGAAAATAATAGAATGAAAAAAATATCATATTTAGTAAATATAAAAGTCCTTCCAACCTTGGTTGCAGAAGTTTAACAAACACTAAAGTTGTAGAACCTACATATGCTGAAACATTAAAATTTGTTTCTTTTTTTCAACACTTTATTTACAATCTATCCCTTTGGGATAATAAACAAATTTGATATAATATTTATTTGACATATTTTTTGAATTATTTATGCAAATTTTATCTATAAATTAATAGTAGTGAAGTATATACATATTTACATATTTACAATTAGAAAAATAGATACATAATTAGTTTCGAAATGGAAAATGAAAAGAATATGGTATCTTTTAAGCTCATTTATTTCGTTGGTGTGATCAAGAAGAGCAATAGATAATGGATTGTGGTGATGAATTAGCCTGTTTAAAAAGTTTTCACTGAAACTTCTTATTTCGTCTATTATCTTTGGAATGAAATGGTTATTATGGATTGAAAAAATCGATACAAACCATGTAGAGTTGTCAATGTCTCAGGGTTTTTGATTGGCAAAGTTGAATTCCATAGATCCAATCTGATTTTAGCACAGTAAATCAGTACTTAGTTTCTTAAACTCAAACGAGATTTTAGACCTAATAGCCAGAATAGACGTTTTGTTTTTATATTTAACTGCTGCTTTTTAAGTTTGATATGAGTCTTCCATGTTAAAAATCTGTCAATATGCATTCCTAAATATTTCACGCAGTCACATTGAGGAATAGGGTTATTGTTTAGACATATGTCAGGGCAGTTACCTCTTCGTAAATAAAATGTGACATGTGTTGATTTTTCGCTGTTGACTTTGATGTTCCATTTGTTTAGGCCAGTTTCAGTTGCATTCAGTTGATATTGAAGCTGAACTGATGCGGTGTTTGGACAAACATCGGCCGTTAAAAGAGCAGTATCATCTGCATGTGTTGCAATTAAAGCGCATTCTCTAATTGGAATGTCTGAGGTGAAAATTATGTATAGTATTAGTTCAAGTACCTTGGGGAACACCTACTTGAATATCGCATATTTGGGAAAACATGCTATTTATTTCCACATAAAAGTTTCTTTCAGTTAGGTACGATTTCAAGAGCTAATAAAATGGGTTTGAAAGCAATTTTTTCAGTTTGAAATGTAACCCACCATGCATCAAAAGACTGTTGTACATCCAGAAAATCCCCTGAACAATAGTTTTTGTTTTCCAATGTATCTCTTATAAATGCAACGATACGATGGCATTGTTCCGCAGTACCATGTTTTTCCTAAAACCAAATTGGTAATTAGGAATGATGTTGTTCTTTTCCAAGACTGGCAATAATCTCTTCAAAAATATTCTTTCAAATATTTTGGAGAACATAGGCAGTAAACTTATATCTCTGCGCACTTGCACTTGTGAGGGAACTAGGGACTTTCTGCATGTTAATTTTTTATTTCTTCCTTTACTCCAGTTGAAGATATATGCTTTTATGGCCAATACATAGCGCAAGAACCATCTAGAAATTCATTTATCTCAACAGTAATAGGGTTAGAGTTTGCGTAAGGCTGAAAAGTATTTTGCAGATGACGAGGAAATGCTTCTGCCTTACTTTTATCGGTTTTGCACCATACAATGCTACTATCTTTCACCAGAGCATTTCAACCTTCCACAACGAGAACTCATTATCTTTTATGTTATTAGTTTTCAAATTATAAAGAGCAATTTTAACAGCTTTATTGAAAATGCGTTTGTCATTAGAATCTCTGCTATTTTGTGATCTTCTTCTAAGCCTTCTCTTTGTTAATAAAAGCTGCCTGATCACAGATGTGACAAAATTTGGTTATTATTACGTTGATTCGGTGATTTTGGAGTTGATAAAAATTCTGCTTTATGAATTACATAATTAAGGCTTTCAACAGCAACATTAATTTCAACAGGAGTTTTTAGGGATATATTAAGATTTATATTTCTCTCAATCCAAGTAGAAAATGATTTTAAATCGGTTCTACTATTTATGATCGTTTTTGTTGTAAATGACTCAAAAGTAGTATTGTGTTGCTATAAGAGGTGTGTGGTCAGAGCTGAGTTCATCAATATTCGCAACATCAAGAATGCAATGCAATGCAATTTTATTAAAATTGCAGCCCCAAGATATTCTCTATCATCTGGGTGATTTGCTGTTATCAATTCATATCTTCTTATTTTAAAAATGGATCTGGTAGTAAAATTAACATTAACATTAACTAACGTTATGTCAATATAATGCATTTTAAGAAATAATTCTACTTCATTTGTGTGGTTGGAAAGCCCATTATCATACCATATTGCAATATTTAAATTTAATTGCATAGTTTGGCAATCAAAACCGTCATCATATTCAGTAGTTTGTTAGTTAACTCAGTTTGGGTTTGTATTAAGTGCTCTAACTTTTCAAATGAACTTTTCTGATCAGGTTTAAGTATTTCAGAAAAAGATTTGTTATTCTGAATTATGTTCATGTTTGGTTCAAATGTGTTGTTATTTAAGTAGGGATACTCTTCTTTGTTGTAGTTATAAGTAGTGCTATGATGTTTATTACTTTTTTTTTGTGCTTTTTTCTTTAGGAGCTGTTTCTATACAATGCAGCCTTTATAGTTTGCTGGATAGTCTTGTAGGCAATTAACATATCTTGGTTCACTATCAATATCCTTTGTACAATTGGCAGTTAAATGCAATAAGTTTTTGTGTGCCCAAATTCCCGACAACGGTAGCATTGTACGAAATCATTTGTCTTTTTTTTGGTGGTACTATATTCACAATAGCATTCCACAGAGTATGTTCTTATTGTTTGGACTTGGCTCTAAATCAGCGAAGAACATTGATAAAGAGTCTTATGTAATTCTGATCTTAATATTGATGACATTTCTAACTCTATGTCGTAAATTTTCTATGGCACTTTTTTTCACATCATTTGGTGTTGATGGATGTAGATTTCTAACGACAACTCTGTAGGCTCTTTCTTGTTTCAGTTGGTATGTGTGAAACAATATATTTTTATCTTTTAGATGGAGGTGGTTTTAGTATATTATTGTTGTCTGTTCATTATCAATTTCGGTATCATTATCTCCATCATCGTGGCTTAACCTTTGAAGTTTATTTTGACTTACATTGCTATTATTGTTGTTTTCATTTAATTGGGTTGATACAGAAGCAATGTTGTTGTTTTTGTTTGTCTTTTGTCTTTTGTTTAAGAATATTTTTGGGGATTCTCTCTGCCTACATTTTCTTGTTTTAGTGGATGTGACTACCTGCCAGCAGATATTACCATCATCACTACTATCATTGCTATCATTATCCATGATAAACAATGTAAATTGTTTTTATTCAAAAGAATTTTTGAAATATAAATTGTTCCTGTTTTAATTTTTTAAATGGTAACAAGAAAATTGTTTTTATTTTTAATATTATTCCGTTGAAACACTTCAGTGATCTCAGAATTTTTCATATTAACACTTGATTACAGTCAAAAGCAGATTCTTATATTGTTAAATATTTATATTTTCTTTTTTTTTTTTGAAAATTTATAAAATTTTTGGTATATTGGATTTCATTTCACTTGACAGTTAAATCAAATATACATAAATATTTAAGTAATTATTTTAAAGGGTTAAGTATAAAGGTATACAGGTTTGGGTTAAATAAATGTTCAGGCTTTAAAGTTATTGGTTGATACCTATATAATATTGAAAATAAAAAAATAATGTTGAAATGAAAAAAATAAACGTTTGCCGCGTTAATGTACTTCCTTTACACATAATGAAACTGTGTGGTGATCACCATTATAAGATAAGACATAGCAAATCCTTAATTAAAATATCAAATTTAAATATTTTATTGAATAGAAACTTTTTTTAATTTTATGGTTAACAATGACTGCATATGCATTTATTATATATTCCTCTCATTGTGAAAACGACTGCCATGAATTCTTGTCTTAATCTTGCTTTGAAACTATCTGTAGTAACTATAAACACCCCCTCTCATAAATTTTAATACGTGCTTGCTTAACGTTTTTACGATCTTTCCGGAATTAATATTTATTTTGAGTATGATTTTTTAATATGTTTGAGTAAAAATTAAAATTTTAACTTAACGAGTGTAATTATGATTTATTATATTGTTTATCAGTTTTAGTATTTATTATGAATTTTGTATAGCAATATACATATATACACAAGAAATTCTGTGTACAAACTATCGACCATGAAAAATTATGTACATAAATAAATAACTGATTTTTACCTTTTTGACGATAAAAAAATGTTTCTATTATTATTGGAATGACACTAAATTTGTACAACAACTTTGATTTAAGCATAGAAGCCAAAACATCTGTTTCTGAAACACTAAAATGAATTCCATATTGATTTCAGTTCTGATTCTGGTGTATAATAATCTATAACATTTCATAATAAATTTTTTTTTATAAATGTTTTCAGATTTGTTAAAGCCTAATGATCTATTCACCATAATTGATTGCTGTCAGTTTAAAAATAAAAATATTAATTCTCCAATTTTGGCATTTAATAAACAATAACATATTTTTCTAATCCTATTATATCGTCCCAATGTACTCATGTTTTGTCATTAGATAATGCAGAAGTTATTTCTTTCCTTTGTAGTTGTCAATATAAAAAATGAATACGGTTAACCTCTGATTTCTTCTGCATTTGATGTGGGCAGGTCATAATAAATATGTATGTACCATAGTTATCGACTCAGGGGTTAAATAGATAATTAAGTATGCGCATTGTGTTTCAATATTTGTATGTGTTTTTAAAAGGTTTTGATGAACTCTCTTTTTCTCTGCTTCACCTGTAATTGTAAACGATAAGTTTCTGTTTTGCATAAAGATTTTAGTCACGTGCAAATATAAAAACAAATCAAAATGTTACTGTAGTAATGAATCGTGTACATCTTTACATTACAGCATTTTAGCCGGGATTACAATCGAGCTTTTCCCATCATTCATGTTCTGTGTGTTAATTTTATTTTTGAGTGGCGTGATCTACCTTTTAGTATCATCTTCGAACTACAAAAAATAAATAAAATATTTGCAATAAGATAGTTTATAGCATAAAGAAGATTTCATATGTATAAATCAACTTACCTGTAATATATGATGAATGGTTTTGGTTTTAGAAGTGCTTCAGACTATGTAATCTTTCTGTGTGATGTGACGGTTAGTTCAAGTCTTCCCCGAATAAGCTTGGAAGCTGATTTGAAGTAGTTTGTTGTATCTTCCCGTACTTAGAAAAACTTTTTTGAAGGCTGAAGTATTGCAAGAGATGTATATAGACTACGTGAATGAATACATAATTCTCGGACATATGTCAACAAAATTACGGGTAGTATTTGATGCATTATCCCCGATTTCAACTGGTGTCACCTTGAATGATATTTTAATGGGTGGTCCAACTATTCAATAATATTGAGTATTTACGCATTTCGACGTAATGAACTAGCATTATACGCAGATGTTTGCAAAATGTATGGGCAGTTCCTTATAGATCAAAGTGACCGTAAATTCCAACTTGTTTTGTGTAGAAATAATATTAATGATCCAATAACATAACATAACATTTTTTATCGCTGATGCTTACAAACATAAATATTTTTATTATTCTAAAGAAAGATTTGTATGTACATGATTTGCTTACAGAAGCAGATAATACTTTCAATATTTCTGAAATTATTCCAATCGTTGAAAAAGCTGATCTTCAGTTATCAAAATTAAGTTCTAATTACACAATTAGCTCAGAATACAGAAGATAGGGATATAAAAATAAACAAGGAAAACATAACATAAAATACATAGTGTAGCTTAACCCTACAAACACCTTTAAATCCAATAATTCGTTGTTACGACGAGCAATTGTTAATATATGTATTATCGGTTGTATATAAATGTCTTTAAAAATTTTAGCATATACTTATATTACTCAAGTATAAATTAAAACAAATTATATATTTTGTTTTATTACAAATATTTTTCTTATTAATTTAATTTTTTAAAAATACAGTATTTTTAAGATTGCAGTCAGATAATATAAAAAATATTTAAATTTTTTGGAGTTAATTTTTTATTTCTGAACAATCGATTTTAAGTTCACCATAAATTGCAACCTTCCATTTCTAGCATAAAGACTTCGTCTTTTTTTATACGAGCAGAGGTTAAAAATGTATCTGCTCTGATACGTGTATTGGAAGTAAGTTCCTTGACAATGTACTCTCCTAACGCCAAGGGACCCTTAAACTAAATGCGTCTAGACCACCAATAAAAGGTGTAAATATGTGGCGCAGGGTAACATTAGTATAAAGACAAAATAGGTTTTCATATTCTATGAAATGAATTTGTATTTAGGTATACGCTGATCAAAAACGAAACGTAAAGATGATGGAAGAACAGGTAGTGGTCCATATGAGAAAAAGTTCTGTCCCAAGTGGAGAAACAAATATTGGCTGCTGCAGGCATAGAAGTCGCTGTAGACGGTTTAAAAAAAGTTAAAAGTTTTGGATCAAATTTGCAAAGAAACGCAGTGGAAGACTCATCCCCACCAAATTCTTTAAATGAAAATAATGTCAACGGCACATCACAGGAGTCTCCCAGTTTATTTTCGGAGATCAAGAAGACACTCCTATTAAAAATGAGATTTCTTCTTTATTGGATATCGAAAATGAAGAAGACATTGTACCAACAGCAAGGAAGTCAATCCCAAAAAGTGTTCCAAAAATACACCATAAAGAAAGAGAAACAAAAAATAGTTTGCTTATAAAAATTTTTCCGCTTCTATACCAAAAGAGATAAAAACATCGAACTTAAAATTTTTTTATTTTATTTTGTTACTTCAATTTGAACTCTTTCAATATGGCGTTTTATTTACATTTTATTCTGTGTTGGAAAACAACTTTGTTTAAATCTTTTCCAACACTTAAGATGTACGCCTATTAGTTCCGTATCGAGTAAAATCATTAGAAAAAAATTTAATTTAAATTAAATTAAAAAAAGAATTTAATTTCGATAACGTTCCTGCGTCTGTTTCTTTCCATGACATGGCATACAATCGGGTATGGCTCCACATTTTGCATGTTTGTTTGCAATATACCTGCGAAATATATTAACATGTAACATTCGTTACAGAAATACAGTACATAATGGGTATGAAATGTTAATCTTTTTGTAAGTGCAAAACGATGACATCGAAGAAGAAAATCGTATTGTTGTTAGTATCATTTAAACTGCACTGAATACTCAAATAAGAATTAGAATTCTAATCTTAATTTTAGTCGTTTCACATTGAGTAAATTTATTTTGCTCGTAGTTCTGTTTCTTGATTGCAATTTCCGAGTATTTCCATTTAGAAATTTGCGCTCTTTTTTAATCAATCACGAAATGGCCATAAATATTACTACGTGAATTATATTTCTTATTCACCATGGAGCTCTTGCAACATGTACAATGTTCATTGCACAAGTTCTCTTAAAACTTTCTCCTTTGTAAACATGAAGTGAGCGTGTATGGATTACTGCTTGAGATATCTAAAGACTGAACAAGAAGAGCCTAAAGTAAATTCAGTAGAACAACACAGGAACTCTTTTTAGTATTAAAAAAATTATCTTCCTTGTAAAAGTAATCGTCAAGACTATCCCTTTTTGCATCACAAAGCTCTATATTGTTCTCTAGTTCGGTATCAGATGAAG
>QOCX01000519.1:122025-137229 GCA_005959815.1 Sarcophaga bullata
AGATATTCGCCTATTCTCTTGTGTAGAAATTAATGCCGAGACAATGACTGCAAATGAAAGTAGTAATTCGGAATTTAAAATTTCAATCAATTTGAATTATGATTTAAAAAATATAATATATAGTATTTTATACATCATTTATTTAATTGCCTATTAGCAATCTGTCCAACTACTATTCCGACCTTCCAGCATGGGATTTATGAAACGCTAATAAAAAACAAACTTAACTTCAATTTAACTGTACTCTGAATTTAAAGTATTATTTTCAAAAAAGTAGAAATTAAATATTTCCAAAATACATATATTTTTTTATTCTTCTTTTTATTTAATTAAAAATTGATTGATCTTAAATAAATATTATATTCTAATTTAATGAAAATTATTTGTTTGAATTATTATTTGTTTATAAAAAAATATGCCTATAATTATGTTTCTGCTCTATCTCGAACTTCCATCGAAGAGACTTTTAAATAGAAGAGATCTTTAAAAGAAAAGCCGTCTAGATAATTCCAAATAATAATACTACTACTACTAACATAATGGCATTATGATATTACACAAGAAACTATTGGACACCAAGGTTTTACTTTCCAGAAGTATATGCTTAAATGGTTCTTCCGAGATCAAAGTTCGCTGTCACCATATTAGTTGGCCATATTAGTTATAAAGCTGCTTATTATTTGTAGCAACTTATCAATAGTGATGACTCTCCTTACTACTTCCCTCGAAAGTTTTGAATCTTTCAAAACTAATTGTCAAATAACACGAAGGTATAAATTAAAACATGTAAGTTAAAAAATACATTAAAATTTGCATTTTACACGGGTAAGTATGTATATATGCATTTAAGAAATTTCTGTGATATTGGTGGAAAGTATGGACAAAGTTCGCGAATTTGCACAAGGTGTTAAGGAAGAAGTGGATGTAATAGTGTCTCTCAGCAGTTAAATAGTTTGGCTTCGCCAACAAAAGATGTTTTCTACCCTATATCAACACCATTTTGATAAAACTGCCTCCAATCGACAAAGAGGAGTCACTGAGGAAGATCTTACACTCGACCCAAGTTCTATCCCCATAGTACTTAAAACGCTTTTAAAAGCGTCTTTGTTTAGGCGCAAATTTTTTTACAAATTTTTAAACATCTGAACCGTTGAGCGTTAAGCATTTATGATATAAAATACAAAGTAAATAATTGTAGCTAAATGGATTGGAAAGCATTTCTCAACAATCTCCTTTCTAAAATCATGTAATTGTTGGTTGCATAGTTATTATTAATATTAGAAAAAAACTTTCTTTAAAATGGCTAACATGCTCTGACATCGAAATTTGATTTCGACTTATAATGTATAACGGATTATTTTTAATATAAATTATATTATATAGATTATATGCATAATTGACACACATCTAGTTTGTGAAATATATATGGGGCATACAAATTAAAAGCATTACACGAAGGACGCTAGAACTTAGACTAATAAATTATTAATTTAATTCTTCTTAACAAAGTGAGAACTATTTATTACATATAATATCTGAAAAACCAACATGTAAGAGATTTAAATTTAAGTGAGTAATTTGTAATTTATAAGCCTATTATAAGCCAGATAGCTAATATCGTAAGAATTTATTTGAGTAAGTTGGATATTTAAATTTTTTTTTAAGGTTTACACTCAAAAAATATTTTATCCAATTCAATGTCTTATATGTTCTTAAAGGACATTTAAATGATAAGGAAAGGGAACAGACTTTTTGTAGATATAAAACAATTTTTTTTTTTTTGAAAAATTATAAGGTTTTTAATCAGTAAGTCAAGAAATTTATGAACCAATAGTAGCTTCCACCAAATGTCTAAAGAACATTTCCTAATTTTTGAGCCAAAGATATGTAACTTTACATATATTGATGAAATGGAAATCAAGATAACGTATATTACTAATATTTTTCTTTGACTGTAAATAAATAATAAAGGTTAAAGAGCTAGTTACCAACCGTAAGAAAGGTAGAAACGTAACGTACGTAACCGTAGAAACGTTTATGTAGTTATAGAAACGTTAAAAAAAGGACATATGTTAACGAAGAGTTTAAATAAAAAAGTAACAGAACACAAAGGACACACATACGAACATTACACAGTGAAAATAAATTGATATACACACATTTGTACGAAGTCAGATGTTCAGAACAGTGATGAGTGTTGTTAAGATAAAGCAAACTTGAAAAAGTACCAATTGAGTTTTTGCCAAATAAAACAAGTTTGGAGGGTTCGAGAAATATAAAAAAAATAATTTTGAATTCCACTCAACTAACTGAACAACTTAGGCTTAGTAGTTACTCGGGTGTATTTAATTTTTTGTATTTTGTCGCATAGTGTAATTAAAAAAAATCATTTTATATTTACAAATTTAAAAGATTAATAAATACGATTAAGATATGCATATGAAAGTACCAAAAAGGAAAATTTGTACCACTTCGTCACTCAAAATACATACATATTATTTATTTCTTTTGTTAAAATTGTTTTGTGAGCATAATAGAAACATAACAAAAAGTATTTTAGTCCTTAGAAAATAATTTTTTTTATTATTATTTTAATCAAAAATTAAAAATTTCATTATACTCGTATACATGTAACAATTTTAAAGTTTTATGTAACTAATCATGAAAGTACCAAAGAGGGCATTTGTGCCGCAATGCAACTCTGCATACATTAGCCCAATCACTCATGTCCAAATGTCACGTCAGAACATGAGAGAATTCTGTTTTATACCGATCGTTCTGTTTTGCTAACGAGAGAGAACGTTTCGGTAAGCGTTTACATTGTCCTTTATACGCTAAAAAGAGAACGTTCGCTACGGTAAATTACGCTACGTGTGGGTATCTGGCCCTTAATCCTTTACTGCATGAACATGTTTAAAATAAAGAAAAAGAAATAATAGTACGCTTCGCTTATGAGCAAATCAATTCATTATGCGCAAAACTAGTTTATGTGCAGACGTCGGCAAAAAGAGAGCATGATAAAAATGTGAGCGTATTTGTGAGAGGCATGTGTAAAGTGCAATTAGCCACACGTAACGTAACGTACCGTAAAAAACGTTCTCTTTTTGTTATATGGAAAACAATGTAAACGCATATCGAAACGTTTTCTCTCGTTAGCAAACGTGACGATCTGTATAAAACGAGAATCTCTCACGTTTTTACGTGACATTTGAACATGAGTGATGGGGCTATTGTATACAGAGTTGCATTGCGGCACAAATGCCCTCTTTGGTACATTCATGTTTATTATATAAAACTTTTAAATTGTTGCATGAAATTTGTAAGTTAATTAAAATAATAATAAAAAAAATTGTTATATAAAAAATAAATGCTTATTGCTATGCTTTTATTGTGCTCACAAAACAATTTTAACAATATAAATAAATAATATGCATGTATTTTGAGTGACGAAGTGATGCGAGTGGTATTATTACTATCCTAACTAGAGATATTGATTTGCAATTTAATAAAAAAAATATTTGAATAAAGCAATAATTCGACTCTACTTACACCTAAATTCCATAAATATTAACTCAGATTAAACAAAAAATTTAATATTCCATTATATCATAAGAATAAAAATAAATATAATAATAACATAAAATTTAAGAAAATATAACTTCTTCCAATTAAGGTACTTTTTGAATTTTGCTTTTTCTTAACAACACACATCACTGTTCTGAACAGATGACTTCGTGCAAATGCTTGTATACCAATTTCTTTGCATTGTGTTTTATTCGTATGTGTATTGCTTTGTGTTCTGTTTCTTTTTTGTTGACATATGCTCTGTTTTTAACGCTTCTATAACTACACAAACGTTTTTCAGGCTACGTAGGTTACGATTTTATGTTGCTTGCGCGTGACTACCTAACCCTTTAACCCAGAGGAAAATTGTTAGTAATATTTTCAAGTGTAACCTAATAATATGCATATGTGGAATTGTTACGAAATAGGAAATGGTGTAACATCGTTTAACAATAAAATGTTAAACAAAAGCTAAAAAACAAAAACAATGGGCTTGTTTGCCTGATTAACAAATAAACAAATATAAAACAACAACATCAGTATAACAAGAAAAAGGAATAAGCAAGTAAACAACAAACAACAACAACATCAGGGACAAACGTAAACAACCTACACTAACAACAAGCTAGTAAACATGTATGAACGTAAACATGTTTACATTCATAGAATTCTCGTGAAGGCGAATATCAGAACCGTTGCCCACGAGAACATTCATCAGACTGTTTACGTCGCTATATAAAAGGCATGGCAAAGCGTGCAAAGTTGGAGTAGAAGTTCAGTCAGTCTTGTGTGAAGGGATGTATATGTGAAGAAAGAATCGTTGTTTGAAGATCTCCGTTACAAAGATCTATAGAACAATTGTCTAATAATTGTTATTGTTTATTGCAAAGGGCATAAACTAAGGAATAACAAATAAAGCAATTGTTGTCGTTAGAACAAGTTGTGAACAGGGCACACAAAATTGTGTGAATAATAAATAATTTGATTAAAACTGAATACAAATTTATTTTTATTTGCAATCGAGCTCGTATTTAAACGATTTTAAAAGGCAAAAACGTGAAGAATATAAAAAATGTACAGCTCCAAATCCCTAAAGGCAGCATATTCAACTTGACAACTTCCAGAAATCGATATCATTTTTCGTTGTTATTAGTGAATCTAATTGGAAAATAGTGAATCCTACTGTAATATTTTTGGGTGTACAATTGAAATCTGAAAAAAGCGATATGAACCTTCGTTACTCTCTTTTTAACGAACATTGTTGATGTTCGTGCCCTATGTGTGTAAAAAGCCGAAGATGTTCGACTCCCGGGGTATTGCAGCCGATGTCTGTTTATGTGTTTCCAGCAGCGTTGCCAATAATTTTTTTGAAAATTTTTTTATTTTTGGGAAAAAACTTGTTTTCTAGAAAATTACCAAAATTTCTAAAGGAAACACCTTAGGCCGGTGCCTTTTGTTGCTGTTTCTTTGCCCGGGACTAGTAAAATGCATAATATTTTATTTAAAACTATAAATATTTCGTGTTATTATTATTGAATTTATTGAAAAAATTTAAAATGTAATTTTGTCGAAAAAACTTATTTTGTTAGGAGTCAACTTTAATGAAAACTTTTTCGCATCTCCAAATATTTGGAAAAAACGGGAAAACTTGGAAACTGACAACGCTGGTGTCCAGTATGCTTCATTGGTTTTTGTTTTCGAATTTTCGAAATCTGTGGCAATTATGTTGTAAACAAACAAATAAGTAAGAAATAAATTCTGTTCAACTAAAAAAAATTATTGTGAAAAAATTTGTAAAATATAGTAGAATTTGATCAATTTATGAAAAATAAAAATACAAAATATTTCCTATGAACTTGAATCAACAATTAACATTTCTAAATTATGTTGCTCGCACAGATGATTAATTAATTAACTTTTTCCACAATATTTCTTTCATTTTGCTGCTTATAGTCAAATTAGGAATACTGGACTTCTTTTTGACGTTTGGAATACGAAATACACAATACAATGTACCATTGAGCGTTCACAAGCAAAAAATGTATTCAATACAACACACGCAACACAAAGTCGTGTGAATTGGCCAAAAAGACATTTTTTGATGGGTTTTGGATCTTAAATATTTTTCGAACACTAAAAATGTATAGAAAAACCAATACAAAACTACCTGTTTTGTATAAAACTACTTTTGTGGCCAAAATATATGTATAGAAGCGCACCATAAAAGCCCGTAACTATATATTTATTATGGACAATTTAATACGTATTTAGTAAAAATTTTAAAGTTCATTAAACCTATACATAATTAGCCCTACATTACAACCCTTTTCTTCCCATTGCACATTTGGGAAGAAAAAATTTGAGCCAGATATGGCTCCATATGCATTTAGCGTTGTTTTTAGAAAAAAGTTATTTGTTGTGGGAACTTGTAAAACAGTATATACAATTGGTTTCCCGCTTTACATAGGGATAAACATTTCTTTTCCGTCCATTTTACAACATACTGCACTTGTCTTTTCCAAAGTATTTTTCTTTTCCAAATGGCTTAATTTAAACGAAGTTTTTGGAGTGGCTCGAACGTATAATAGAATATTAGATATACGATTATTCAAATGCCGATTTTTCCACTCCAATGGAAATACTTCGAAAAATATAAAAAATTGATGCGGATTTAATGATAATTATAAGAGCTTTTAAACAATGTATAATATTTAGCAATTTTTATACAAAAATATTTTTAAATCAAAAAAGGGAAAATAATATTAACAAATTTCATGTCAAAAGCATATTTGGACAGTCAAATAAAAGGAACTGTTTTAACACTTGGAACCAAAAGCTTTTGCTATTATTACTGTTTCCAAACGTAAAGACATCGACTGCATGAGATCGGCGTAAAATTCCGGGGTTATGTAGCTTCATTCTCGTCTAATTCCTTGTTTCAACTGCTCTATTCTACTGAAACTGGATTATAGATTATGAATTACTGGCAAATAATGTTAAGATCTGGGGTCAGTAAAGTTATTGGAATGGTTTTGAAGAATTATGGATAAGCGACAGTGTTGCAACGTGTGAAATATGCTAAGAATCGTTGTTCTGATAGAAACAAATGTGGCACTTTGCTTCAAATTTTGTTTTAAAATGCCTAAATATTGCAGTAGATCCATTTTACCGTCTATATAATGAATAAATTCTACTTCTACCTGTCGTTAGACATGAGACCACGGTTCAGATTCCAGGTCGGACATCTCCATCAAAACGAAATATGAAAAATATTTCTTCGGCGACTCGCTCTCAGCAGATTTCTGACAAAAAAAGTCTGAGAGTAAACAAAAGTTGCCATGACAAATTTCTCAAAAATCTGTCGTTCGGAGTTGACTTTAAAACAGGTCCCTCCACTTATGTGAGTAGTGTGAGAAGCTAGGTTATATTTCTGACTAAAGGGTTATAATGGCCAATTATGTACAGTCACAGCAATAAGTAATTTCTCAGTTATATTTTTTTATATTCCTTTCTGTCTTCAAAAGTTCTTAATTGTAATTGCCTTAAACAACTCTATTACACCTTTTTCACTTTGGTAAAAATCACCGACATCACTGTAATCGTGTTGTCTAATTTTATTGCAGTCATTGTTTCAAAATTTCAATTTCTTTATTTTCGTTTTAAAGAAACAGAAATTAATATTTTATTAAAATTAAATTAAACTAATCAAAGTTTATCCATTTCTTCTCAAATTGCATTTTTGTAATGCAGGCAAGTCATAAAATTGATATTTTTTTCGAAACAAAATAAATTTGCCCACATATTTCCATTAGATTGATATTTTGCAAAACATAACGGCCAATTCATTACTTCAATATTTTTGATATAAAAAAAAGTAACATTATAGCATTTTCCTGCTAAATAATAATTTTCTTTCTGTAATAAAAAAGTCCCTAAGCTCACTTTCCAAAGTGGTGCTTCTTTGGACATGAAACAAATTGAATTGCCAGCAGTACATTCAACTCAACTTATTTTTCTCTTGTCCATCTATAATTATAAAAAATAAAATTTGTAGATTTACGACTTTAAGAGTTTAGTCAAGAGCAAAAAAAAAATAAATAAAATAATATTTAAATTCTTAAATGTGTTTTTAATGAAATTACTCGTTAGTTGTAATAATTAAGAAGAAACAAGTGTTAAGTAAGGCAAGTCTACATGATGAGACTTTCATACGGCCATGCGTAGAAGAGAACGGATAGTGTCGAATATAGACTAAATATGCAACAAGAGTATGCTACCTTGAGAGAAAATACTAATGCAAACTTAATAGTAGTACGATTTTATTCGTTTTTATTCTATTACACTTCATTAGATAAAGGATGTATTTTTATGTAAACAAATAAAATATACAAACAGTTAAAATGATTTTTTACCAATAATGTAAACACAAAAAACAAAAATTTCAATAAAATTTTTTTCTCATATACTTAGTATACGGGTAAAATTCTGTTACATTTTCTCTTTGAAAGAATTACCGCTTTCAAAAAGTATTTACGGCGTAATCCAGCCTTCAAGAATACCAAATAACTTCAAAACCCGAATTATATTTTCGCATTTTGCTTAAAAATGTTGGGAATCTAAATTAATATTTATAAAGCATATAAAATATTTGGAATAAGTTAGTTTATAGCATAAAATGATTAAAGATAAATCAACCGACATGTAATTAATGTAATGGTTGTTGCGGTAAAAGTAGTTTTAGAAAATTAACATTTCCAGTTGGACAATACATTCAAAGTGATTAATTTTCATGTTTGTACGCATTACCGTAAATACAAACTTTATCTATTGCATCAATAGTAATTAATTTAACATCACATCCGCTCCCAACCTGTGCTTAAATGTTTTACGCTCAAAGAAAGAAGGGAATACTTAACGATTCAATTGGAATTGTGAGTGTCAAATTTAACGCTCAGGAATTATGCTTCTTTGGCTATATTCATGTCAATCGAACAGTTTCATAGCTAAAGTTAAGCATCTATTTCTGGATGTGGAGAATTAAGATCACAAACATTCAGAGTGTTTTTCGTGTTGACAATTTATCTCGGTAGTAGATTAGTCAGGTTTGTATGCAGAAAATCAAAAAATATTAAAGATTCCGGCAATTTCAAGTTTTTGAGAGAAAGACAAAACAATGAATATTTTTTTTTTTGAATGATAATAATTACACCAACGATATTAGGGCAGATACTTTCGATGACAAAGGCTTGTATTAAACACACTGACAGTATTTAATTTAAAAATTAGAAACTTTTTTTATTAATGGTATCGTAGTTTAATATAATTTCACAATATTTGATATAATAAATTAATAAATGCTTCAATTAACAAATGTCTTTGAGCAATATTTCTAACTAGATTCTAATGCAGATCATTCAACAGCAGTTGAGAGCACGCATTGCATCCAAAATGTAACAGAATCGTGGTTTAAGAATAAATATGTACATGTGTTAAGAACATAAGTTTTGTAATTACTAGACCCCTAAATCCTTATTGGTACATACGAGGCTCAGACACTGTTGATATCGCTATGGCCCCATATCGTCAGTTTAAATCTATTCATGGTGGTTGTACGCTCTCATTCATGTTCTACCTCCTTACACTCCTATACCTAACCATATCAATGTATGGTTTGTTTAGTTTTTATTGTTACTCTCTCTTAGGAGGGAAACGCCCTGAAGCGATTCTTACATGAACGTGTTTTATGGCAACTTAGGCTCATGCTTTTATTTTGAAATTTTAAGTAGACGATGTGCCACGCCCTCCTGTAATACAAGTATAAATAGTTGTATATCTCAGAAACTACGATAGCTAGAGTCATCAAATTTTGTACAGACAATTTTGATATCCACGCGAAATATTGTGCGAAAAAATGGGCGGTATTGATATAGTAGGCGTGTCGCTTTCAATATAAAGAATATATGAAATTAGTATATCTAAGAAAATATTATATCTAGAGCTCTAAAATTCTATAGGAATCAGTTTAGTATCAATATGAATATTTTAAAGACTTAAGTGAGCGTACTGAAAATAGTGGGCGTGGTACCTTCCATATGGATTAAATGCATATATCTTGAAAACTATTAGAGCTAGGGTCTCCAAATTTTGCATGTACCATCTGCACATAGATATGAACATTTAGGGAAAAATAGGCGAATCCAATATAAAATCAATACCAAAATAACTATTTCTTTTAAAATATAAAAGCAAGAGTTCGCAAATTTATCATGTATTACTTTAGTATCAATGTGATCATTTTGGGGTAGCAATAGTGATAGTGGTACCTCGAATATGAATAATTTGCACATATCTTGAAAACTATTAGAGCTAGAGCCTTCAAATTTCGCATGTACAATCTACAAACTAACTTTATAACTAAAAATATAAACCCATACTCTTCAAATTATGTGAGAGTCATTTCAGTATCAATATTCGAAATTTTTACAACAGCTTTCTGTATGCCTGAAAGAAACTATAGGCTGACGTTTTCTTTGAAATTTTACGTAGTCGAGCTACCACTTCCACATATAAAATAAGTATTAAGGTCGTATATTTTATATAAATATATAAAGAAAAATGACAGAAAAATAAAAAAAAATTAGGATACATACTTACAATGCATATAATCCTTTACAACTGTTGAAGTATGTTCGATAAACATATTTATACCACACAGGCCCCATAAAAATCATTAACTTAACTACCTGAATATATAACTTCTGTCAAAGGAACATTTCTTTAAATTTTTATGAACTCGAGGTATATTCTTAATATAATTAACTGCAGACAGCTTAGTATGTAAATAATTAGAACAGAATGGTATTTATAAATTACCTAATACCCGTTAAAAAATAAAAAAGGATTATCTTACCTAAAAGTGTGTATTAATCTAAGATGAACGTAAAGTTATAAAGTAAAGAAGATATATACTTAAAAATTTTCAATTGAATCCTAGACTCTCATACCGTTACATATTATTTTAAAAGCTAAAGTTTTTGTGAAAAATAGTAAATAAAATGCCACTGAAAAAATTTGCACTTTCAAAACATACCATATAGTCTTTAACACTACAATCTCAAAGAGCAAGAGAAACATCGACCAAACGCTAAACTCGCCTTTACAATGAACGCTGTCGGGCATCAACCTCTAGAGCTGCTGAAACAACTAATCAGCATAACGAACGCCTGGAAATTCAGCGATTGCTAACATCAGCTTCCAGAGCTTCCGAAACAAACGATCAGTATAGCGAACGCCTGGAAAGCCTTCGATTGCACGCATTAGCTTCCAGAGCTTTCGAAACAGCTATTCAGCATAGCAAACGCCTGGAAAGTCAGCGATTGCGAACGTTACTTGAAAGAGCTGTTGAAATATCATCGTGATATACGCCTTCAAAGGCAACGATCTAGAAACTGAAGTTTGATATCTTTTGAAACCTCAGACCAGATGAATATCAAGAACTACTGAGACAGAAGACCAACGCGACGTACGTGAAGAAAATCGTTATTGTATTCGTAATCGGAGAAGCGCTCCCAATACATACGAACGTATTGCTTCTTAATGGATTACAGTGAGGATGGTTTAGTAGCAATAGGAATCAACTCTGTCGGTATTGTAATGCTTTAAAGTACAAAAATGTGCTGTGCAAATAGAAAAATTGTTTTACCGAAAGTTAGAATAAGATAACATTTTAGGAAAATTTGTAAACATTAATTAGAAAATAAATATTTTTAAATTAAACTTAACAGATTTTTTACTTTATTACGTTATCTTATAAATGCAAAAATTTACAAACTAAATATATATTTAAAATATATATATGTTTTTATTTAATAACGCTAAGGAGTAGCAAAGCACACCGGGTTTTAGCTAGTATACTTTATATTATTATATTTCATATTATGTGAAGAAAATAAGGTATTATAGGAAGGGGAGCATCACTTTTGTGTGCGTTATATACACAAATCATTATGCTATGTTCGGTGAAGTCAATTCCTATTTGCACAAAACTTTTAAAACACTAACGAGAAATAAGCGTAACAAGAAATTGTAAATTACTAAATATTTGTTAAAATATACTTAAGATTGGCCAATATCTTCTTTACATTATAAAACACTTTCATATTTTTATGCCTGTTTTACATACATACATAATTGGCCATTACAACCCTTCAGTCAGGCGGGACCTACAGTTTAACGTCGACTCCGAACGACAGATTTTTGAGAAACTTTACATGGCAATTTTATTTACTCTCAGAGTTTTTGCCAGAAATCTGCTGAGAGGAAGTAGCCGAAGAAATATTTTTTTTTTCATATTTCGTTTTTGATGTCTGACCGGGGATTCGAACCCTGGCCTTTCGTCTAATAAGCCAACACACTACCCACTAAACTACGGCGACTTATTATGCCTGTTTTATACAAAGAAAATTCGTTAGTTTTCATGGCATCAATTTTAATACTTCAATTATTATAAGCTGAGACACATTTTTTGTGTTAAATTACTTTTATTTTTTATTCATGCTCTCTTTAGTTTACAGTTGGAATTAATTTTTTAATAAATGTAATATACTTGAGAAGTTTCTGAGAAAACTGAAAAACGATAACATTTTTGGGCATGAGACCAGTGAAGGTGGGAATTACGACGAATGCTTTTATAATAAAGGTAAAACTGGCAGCCGCATTAACTTGGATCTTATAGGGTCACATACACATAATTTTTTTATGACCAAAGAGGAACTAACTTGAACTAGAAGGTGAAGAAAACATTTTTCTTGCGACCTTGAGTTGAATGTAAATGGAAAGCAAACATTTTCCGAGAATTAACTTTAGCGTCTGTAGATCGCTCTGATTAATTGGTGCAAATGTCCAACTTCAATTCCAGAAATATGATATGGGGAGTAACAAATATTAACCTTATACAAAATGCTTTAAAGTTTAAAGAAAATTTAGAATATCCACCTGAAATCTTTGAATTGGAAGTTGTTTTCTTAATTAATGGATAAAGAACTGTTTTAATTCTAAGTGGAGGAGTCAAACAAATATGGTATTTAAAGGAGAAATTGTTATAATCTCGGAATTACGTAAATTTCTTGGCATTCTTATTTTTATCATAGTGGTTAAATAATGTAAAATTTTAGTCCATATGACTCGAAATAGTTTTGATAAAATAAGACAAATATTTCAAATGAATGATGAAACAAACATAGCTTCATAGGAAGATATCGCGTTTGCATAAAATCTAGAAAATATACGTATAAATACACCGTTATAAAAAGGCTTACCTTAGAAGGTGGTTATTTGACTTCAGAACCTAGCTCAAAAGATTCCGCACAGGAGTATAAATACTTCCTAAAGCGATCTATGTTATAATTGTATTGAGTAAGAATTGTACGAAACTAACCTCAAGAGTTGAATAAAAAGTAGTTATCACGCGATAACAAAAATATCAATTTTTTTTGACTTACTTCATGCTTAGATATATAAAATGTTGTAACAACATATTTATAACCTAAATGCATAAAGTATCAAAATTAATTCCTGATTTAAAAATTTTTATTATATTTCCCTTTACCTGGTAAACAAAATAAATATGTACTATCGGAGTATTAGCTGAGTATTTACAAATTTCTGTTCGCTTTCTTTTTCGAGTATGTTTACCCAAATAAAAAAAAAAAGTAAACATTTTACCATTTTAAAGAAATACAAAAAGTTTAATCTTCTTCATTGATGTAATACTTTGTTTACATTTTCGTATTTTTTAAGTTTTCTTCATTTTCAAATTCATAATTCAAAGTTGTTTACTCAATTATCATTTCCGTCAATGCCTGACCAAAACAAAAGAAGAAGCACTCAGTAATAGTCAAATAACGATAAGGATCCAATTACCTTAAAAAGTGCTTAATTATTTTCGTATCCATTGTTAGGGTTGTTTGATGTTATTATGGTGGCTATAAAATTTACTGGAAATTATTTTGTTTTTGTTAACATTTTTAAGCCTTATTTGTTTTTGGGATCTCATGTTTCAGTAGCATTTTTATTTACTTTTTTTTTTTGTACTTTCCTGCTCTTTGTTTTCTTCGTTTGTTCATTTTGATTTCATTTTATTTTTGTTTTTGCTTTTAATTACAACAATGTTAACCAAAGGTAGGTGACGTGTTCTTTTTTTTGGACTTAGGATTTATTTTTCTAAAAATATTTGCAAGCTTTTTTCGTTTTGTAGAGTTAGGAATTAATGAATTTGAAATAAAAATAAAAAATAATAATAAATAAACGAATATCAATTTTCATAAACTGAAAATAATAATTTAATTTATACCATATTTAATATAACTTAACTTATATTCCTTTTTTATCTGATTTAGTAAATATTCAAATTTTATATGCATTTTTGTTTTTGATTTTTCAGATGACAGCAGCATTTTTGTTTTGGCAGTAACTGATGTTGCCTGTTCTATGTGCCTAAATTTAACTTTAGATAATCTTAAATATAAACTGTAATAAGTCACTACATTTGTTTTCAATTTTGTATCGTTTTTTAGTATGATTTTTGAATATACCCAGAGTAACATGGGAATATATTTTTACGCTTTTAATATGCAGTAATCAATTAACATTAATCAATTAACAACAAACAAATTTGAATTGATATTGCCTCGCTATCAATTTTATTAAAAGATCCTTGTATTCCAAAGATGAATCTTCACAGTGCTGTATAAAATATCATTTATTAGTCGCGATATATACTGCAGCTAGCTGGTAATATTACCTTTCTTCCTATTTGTACTTCATTTAATTTCGTTCTGGCAACTTCTAGAAGTTCTGTTGACTTGTTTTATTTTTATACTTTTCGCTTTTTCGTTATTAATATAATTTTGTCTATCCCTTTTCGCGTAAATCCTTTTTGTATTGTTTTTGTTCATTAGGTTTAACAGCAAGTGTTTTTAGAAGGTTAAAGTACACGCAGTTTTCGCAACAATATGTTTAAGATCAAGATTATAATTCGTTGTGGTTCAGTAATTATGTATATAACTCAGTTGTAAAGAGTTAATATTGTTAGTTTTTGATTCATTATTTCTTCACATTTACGCCTATTTCCTATATTTCGTTAAAACAAATTATGAATAAAAGAAAGTATACGATAAAGTAGGTGACATTCACACCTTTAACTTTTCGACCCTGATCTCTGTGCAAGGACCAAAATTATGCATTGTAAAAGGGGTTGACCATATATGATTAGACATCGTTTGCAAATGAAGGGGAGAAATATTGGCTTAATGGTATGAAATATTGCTTAAAGTTGTACTGCGAATTCTAAATGCATAATTTCCTTCGAAAAACAATATGGTACGCAGTTATGAAAAATTATTCAGTTTGAAAATAAGAAAAAATTTAAAGTAAATCTTACGTAAAGGTCCCGACGTACCAGCAAGCAAAACTGAAAGTGGAAAATATTCTGCAGTTAATACGTACATTGTTGATAATAAAAAAGATGAAATTTTACAATTCTGTTGGCATTTACGGCATTTCTGCTTATTAAAAATTTAATATACCAACAACACAGTGAAGTACCTGGCAGTACCTTACAAAAAAAAAAGAGCGCCCACC